>MU226556.1:3291430-3303260 GCA_018584345.1 Thuja plicata
GTCAAAAAGGTCAAATGATGTAAACCCATCCATGGAAGGGTGGAAATGGTGTAAAATTTCATTAATATTCTATTGTGACATGTTTGTAAGGTTTCTACAAAGTTGCAAGGTCATTTTGTAAAAGTTGCAAAAGTTGTCAACTTGACAACAAATGTTGTCAAGCAAAAAAAATTGTCAAAAAGCAATGAAAAGATGTAAAATTTGGTTTTCCATCAGTTATGGGGTAGTTAGGGAGGTTTGAAATGTAAAAGAGTCTTTAAATACCATTTTATGGTCGAACCAAATCATTAATGGAAGGAAGGAGAAGAAGGATAACATTTTGAAACAATTTGGGTGTATTCAAACTTAGTTATTTTGATTGGTTTCACTATTTTGTATGTTGTTTCCAGGCCTTATACAGACCTATAAGGCTTGGAAACATTTTATAATATATATTATTATAAATTAGAGTGAATAATCTTCCTTTTTGTTTTGGTTTGGAGTTATTTCATTGAGAAATGAAGAAGTTATGGATGTTTTGGTGAAAGTTGTTGTTTGCAGATTTCAAACTTCCTGAGAACAGTCATAATAGAAAATTTGGTATGGATTCATATGGAGGATTTAAGATCTCTATTTGGATTAATTTGAAATATATATGAATAAAATTTTATTTCATTTTAGTTTGAGTAATTTTTATGAAGAGTGGTGAAAGTTATGAATATTTTTGTAAAAACTATTTTTAAACTGTCTTAAATGGAGTTACAGGCGAGGGTTTGTGATTATCTCATGATTTAACCATGGGAAAATTTAATGGCTTGAATATTATGAAACTAGAATCATAAAGGGTTAATATGAAATTTTTTTGAGATCATTTGGTTTTGTTTTGAAAAATATATTTGATGCCCTAGCAAGCAGGGCTTGGGAATTTTTTGAGAATGCTTCCAGAAGTGGCAGTCTGAAATTGTTATTGGTTGAGGGATAAAATGGACTCGTAAGACTTTGTAAATTTGGGAAATGGTAGTTCTTGATGTTTTCTAAAAACTTAATTCTTTCCAGAAAAATTCATATTGTGATTTGATGGGTCAAATAAATCAATCTTTAAAGATTGTCCTGAAGGACTAATGATTTGATGAAGATAATATTTATGTTGTTTGGTGATTGAATATGCCTCTAATATGATGAAGTGGTTGATGAACGTGTTGAAATCATTGATTGGTCAGATAGATCCTAAAATTTTGGTTGAGTTCCATGATGCTCTGCATCATCAAAGCTACCCATGCACGTGGAGTCGAATGAACACTATGTGTTGTACTTGCACCACCTATTGCACCTTGCAATGCATATTATTCATATATCACTTTAAATTGTTTTATAAATAAAAATATATTTACATTTATAAGATTTAAGTTATTAATAAATAACTTTTCATAAACACACCTACATCTCCTCTCCACAAGACCATGGTCATTTGGTCATTGGTGAGGGCCACATCCTGTGCAATGGAAGCATGACATCTAATCCCGTAATATACACTTGAATAGGATGTTGAACCTGTTACCAAAATTACACTCATGGCACAATTCAGGTAGAGCCCATATACATTTCAAGTAAAGGTGCATTTTCTATCTTCCCTACATTACATTCATGTGTCTAAATGAAACAACTAAAAATATTATAAGTACGAGATCATTACATTCAAACATATGCATTAAATATAGAGAAAGTTTTTACAAATCTGTTTTGAACATAAGTAATCTATTGAATGTAAAATCTACATTTTGTCTCACACAAACTACGAGACTAGTTGTTTCTTATTCAATAAACATTCAAATCAACTAATACATTAATAAGTAAATGAAAGGAAACTGTGCATGTACAGAGGGTAACCAATCATTGCATGTATAAAGGGTAACCAATCATTGCATGTATGACTAGTTAAGGGTGTCTCATTTGCTGATGTATGAACTATTGTATTTATGGCTCCTTAGTCCTCCTGAGTGTTCTGGTTTCCTGCATTGTTCAAAGTGTTTATGTTAGATCCAAAAAGATACAAGCAATGACTAGCTATACAACCTATATGCCCATTCACTTATGCATATATAAACTGATTTCAATGTGCATTACAGAAGAAGAAAAGAAATATATCATATGCTATAGGAACATAAAATGTATACATGGATACTCAGTAGTGCATTAGAACATAAAAAGGACAAGTTAGTTATGAACCTCTGGTGTTGTTGTCCTTTCATGATCTGTCTGCTACCACAGGAGATTTTATCTATGTCATCTGATATTTCCTCTTGTGATAGAAAGAAAGATCATGGGAGGTGTCAACATAAGATGTCCATGTTTTCTAATTTATTTGTTCCATATGCAGTGGTAGGTGTCTCTTTTATAGCAAGTGGGGTAAATGTGGCTACCACAAAGGGTTGAGCCCAACCTGCTAATGTCAAAAAAGATATAAAGAGATATCATATGATCAAGTACATTCAACATGATTCAAATGCAATGATGAGATGCAAGAACAAACAACTATAAGAAGCATACAAACAACTATAAGAAGCATACACATCATGATCGAGAAAGAAATCAACAATGACTATACCAAGAGGCCTATGCTACCATTTACAAAAATTGATCATCATGAGATTAAAAGAAGACACTGACTGTAAGAAGTAGTTACCAAGTGTAAACAAAATCATTTCATGTCAAGAATAGAGGTAAAATAATAATAATGAGGTCTCTGATATATTGCAGTCATGAAGACAATAATGAATATGGTCATAAACAACATGAGTTTTGATATTACATCATTATCCAAGCATTCAAGAGATATTCCAAGGATATTTATTATTAATAAATTCATCTTTGTGGGGCACATATGAAGGTTGTAGTCAACATAATAGGCTCAAAATTTGGAGCTTGATGATTTAAAATTACTACTAAAAGATGTACAAGCAAGAGCTACACTTAAAATAGACAAAGGGTTTTTTTTTCTTCCAAAGCAATGTAGGTCACGATATTTGCTAACAGAAGCTAAAAAAATAAAAGGCCATGTTTATGCATGTGTAACAATGGTAACAAAGGGATCCAAAATCCTTCAGAAAGCTCTAGGAATAACAATCTGAGATATTCATAGAGGGAAAATTTAATATTGTTAAGGGTTCCATAAGTGATGTAGAAAGTCTTTAGATAAACACAGAGATACAAGAAGTCACAAATTTCAAGGGGATTTTTAGCAGGAGTACTCACATCAAGTCTCATTTCTATGTTGAGTTTCAAGGGTTTGTTTTTTTATTTTTACATGGAGCTGTAGTTTTTGAAGAAGGTCCACAAATATTTTAGAATAGAGGTGCTTCAGTAGTTTTTTTTTCTGCAGTAGCATTTCAAATCGAAGGAATACAAAATCAGAACTTCAACTTTTTTTTATCTTTTTTCTAACAATTACAAACCTCAAACCATCATGATATTTCAGTGATAGAAATGAAGCTATAGGGTATCACCAGTGCAACATGAGTATCATTGCATATCAATAAGGATAAGAGGTCATCAATGAAGCAAAGAGACAAAGTGGTGAAAAATACAGATTCCTTTTATTTGTTTAAACCCTCAGGTTTCAAAACATTTAAAGTATACAAATAATGCTAAGTCTTGGCTATATGAAACCCCATAGTTTTTTTAACAGTTCAATATTTGTAAGGTGCCCAAAATGAAGATATATGGATATATAGAAGCCATGACATACAAATAAGTTGTAGGTAAATCCCAATGTCATTTTAAAGAAAGAAATGGAGCGGTCATAGGTAGCCTGCACCTTATCAGGTACACGGTTAAAGGAAGTGCAAAGGAAATTTTTTCCAATGGTTGTGTATAAACAAAGGCTTCACACCAAGCGCAAATAATAGAGGAAGATGAAACTCTAGTTCAAAGTATACAAAGAATGTCTTCTTAGAAAATCGTGGCCTCCAAGATGAGTTTGAAATGCAAGAGAATCAAAATAGTCGTGGCCTATATTGAGAAATGTAAAGAAAATTGAGCATAAAGCTTCATAAAACACACCTGTGGTTGCACAGAGCCTTCAACAAAATCCCAATGTTCTTCAAAACCCTAAGGTTGGGGTCCCATGGAGGGGGGCTTCCTTAAAAATAGAGTTGTAGGCCACTGAGATTTTTTAGGAATATTTGAAGGTGAGTGGTCCCATGAATTTTATGAAATGTATCTTAAAAATTTTAGTTGCTAAATTTAAGGAAGTTTGAGAGAATTTAAATTTAAAATATATAAAATAAAAAAAAAAAACTTTATTTTCCTTCTAAATTTTAATTTTTTTGTGGTAAACTAATGTGTAATTGTTTCCATGTGGTAGAAATTTTTCCTAAGCTGGTGGGGCTATTTCCAGCCCCACCCCATTTTCACCCGCTCAAATTTAGAGGCCTAAAAAGTAGGAGGTCCTATTTTGGAGGAAAAGATTCCAAATAAACCTTTAGCCACCAAAAAAAAATTTCATGAGACCTCTCTTTCCTACAAAATAGAGCCCAAGCCCCCCTCATGGGACCCCTGCCTAAGATCACCCACAATCGATGACAAAGAACAGTAGTGAAAGCAAATTGAACAAATGACAAAGTGATGAGATGTATTTTAGGGTTTTGAAACTGTAGATTATGTTGTGAGCTTCGTAAGCCATTTTTGCCTTAAGCTTATCATAAAATCTTGTGCTGTGATGTATGGGATTTAATGCCTAAGTTTCATTGTTTTATTTTTATTAAGTAATATAGAAGTATATTACTTAATTGTTTTTATTTTATTTAGTAATCTATTTTTAAATTAATTAATAAAAATAAATGTTATTTATTATTATTTGCATTTAAAAATATATTATGATTAATATTACTTAATTGATGCTTTATAAATTAATTAATTAATATTAAATCTCAAAATGCAATAATAATGAGACGTGTAGGTTTTTTTATTTGAATCAAGAGAAAGGTTGCCAATTGGGAATTCTCCTTTGACTTATGACTTGTAGATCCAAAAGGGGTAGATATGGAGATCTATTTTTTCCAAGTGGAGTTAATGTGGCAAAGGAGGAGTTTCAAATGTGTTGAAGACTCTTAAAAGGAGAGTAGTGGCATTTTCTTTTTGCCATTTGTCTTGGAGATCAACTTGGACTTGGAGATAGATTTGGGAGTTGTTTTAGTCTTTTTAGGGAGACTTAATGTAGTATTTGAGTTGTCACCATTTATACTTGGTAAAATATGACTCTTTCACTCCTTAAAGGCCTTTTTGGAGATGTTTTAGGTGCTCTTTTTGGGTCTATTTTCTTGCATCGGACCCTAGTTTGAATTGCAACTCCTTTCTTTATGGGTTTCTTGGAGGGAGTTTGAGGAGGATATATTCCCTCATTTGTACTTGTTTTGCAGTTCATATTTTGTGCAACTTGTGTTGAAGTGACTTATCTCGAGTCCTTTATCATTGTGCATAATATACTATAACTCTTTTAGAGATATATGATTGTCTTGACCTTTGGAGCATAATAAAGTCTACATTTTGCATCTATATTGAGTCTTATCTTTAGTTTACATTACAATGATTGATTTTTATTTCTATGTTTCTTCATTAGATTCCTTAAATTCATGTCTCATTATAGTACATGTGATAAGTTTCTACATATTTTTGTATAGGTTGTGAGTTGTGTCAAATCATTACAGTTGTTAATTATGGATAGATTATATTGGAGATTCTTGAGATGTTGTTAAGATTGTGCATATATGTCCTGACATTAATGTTTTTCATTGACGTCAACATATTCCTATTGTTGAAGATAATGTTCCTGGTTGATTTAGTGAGATAATTTTTGTGGTACGGCTAGTGTATTGAAGATCTAATGTTGTGATCATACAGTTGTGTTTTGCGAGGTTTGTACTTGATTTTTTCAAGTGGCATAGGTTTTCATGTTGTGTTGAGAAAGTTATGATAGATTTATGAGATATTTCTAATTTGGTTGTTTAGGCTGAGCTAGTGTTTCAGTATTTGGATCGGTGTGGTTCGGTTATGCAATATTCCATGTTTCTAACTTGATGGTGTGATCAAGACATGGATGTGTGTCCTCAGCTCAAGTGTTTCATGATTTGGATGATGGAAAGCTAATTTTCTTTTATGATAGTGATTGTTGATTAGTGTTCCTGATGATCAGAGCAGAGAAGTGAATGAAATCTATGATAGAGATGTTCTTGTTGATGTCTTGGTATTTCACGTTGCTTGTTGATGCTTCTTGATTCTTTCCTATTCGTGTTGGTGGATCACATTGAATTATGTGATAATATTTGGTGAATTTTATGTGGTGTGTTGATGTTCTTATGATTTATTGGTTGATTTGGTGATGTAACATATTGCTAAGGTTTGTGGTGTGATCTACGCATCTGGAGCATATTTGAGATGTTGTTATGGATCATTGTTACGTCTTAGTCATCATTCAATGGATCACATTGAGTATTGAGATGTAATGAATCAATATTTTTTAATTAAGTCCTTGGTTGACCTAGTTGAGATAAATTGATGCAATGTGTATATATATGTAATCTTTTGTAATTGTGAAGAGGTTCCAGAGTGTACGAAGGTGAAAGACTATGTAGAATACTCGATAGAAGAGGTATGAGTGGAATCTGTAATTGAGGCAAAGATTTTTTGTACTTCATTGGAACTATTTTGGCATATCAGAGATGTTGTTTTTCAGTTCGTGAGCTTGGACAGTGTGTCCTCTATGATTTGAGATTAGAGATTGTTGTAAGGTAGTAATCCTTCCTTGGGATTGAAATCCTTGTTGTATTTCAGCTATGAGCTCTAGGAAGTGTGCCTAAATGCATTTTCATTCCCCTTTGTAATACTCCTAATAGGGTATAGTGTTTTTAACAGAGTGCATTCGTCTTGTGGGTTTCATCCCCACCATGGTTTTTTCTCCTAACAAGGTTTGTACATAAAAAAATTTATGTTATATGTTGGTTACTATGTTATGATCTTGCTTTCATTTTTATCATTCAAATATGAGATTAAAGTTTATAAGTTGGTTAAAGTTTGTTGATATTATGGCATAACTGATTCAACCTCCCCCCCCCCATCTCAGTTGTGTGTGCTTCTTAAGCTCTAACAAATTCCTTCTAATTTAATATTGATCATGCCTTCTTATGAATCACTATTATACAAGGAATGTTATTTCAAGGATGTGTCTTACAATAGGTGGTCTTTGAAGTTTCACTGTGTTTAGACAACACTGTTATCCTTATCATCTTGGTGCATCACCTTTTAAATTTTAAGTTCATTCATTTATAGATTATCATTTCTTATCCCTTTTCCTTTTTAAGCTTAAGTTTCAGTAAGTTTTTAGGTGAAGTACCAATTAGGAGCTGACCTTATCGATAGATTCACTCCAAGTTATTAGGTAACCCACTGTCAATGAGTGATTCTATGTTTCTCACAAAATCTAAGATTGGAGACTTAGCAAGGGTGCAATTTTGAGAGATAACATTTTTGGCACGCCCGATGGGATAGTTCTTATTGAACAAGTCAAAATACATTAAATTTCTTGATGGTTTTGATATGCTTCCAATAGGTTGTAGTCATTTAAGAGGTCAATTTGTGCATATCTAGCGACTATGCTGAAAGAAGTGACAAGGGACTAGTGTTGTCTTTTTTTTATGAGAATAATTCAAACTAAAAGTTCTAGATCTTTTGATTATTTACATTTGTCCCTGTTGAGAAGATGGGGAAGAACAACAACAAGGACTCCTCCGTCAAATCATGTTCAATCATCACCACCTGAAAGACAATCAAGGAGGAGAAGAAGGCCATCTAAGAGGGATATTATTAGAAATTCTACATTACCAACTTGAAAAATAGAAGATTTAGCACCTAAATCACCTACTACTTCATTTTTCAGTAGAAAAAAATATCTTAGTTTCAGTAGGTACTTCAGTATTAACAATTTATATTCATGTCATTCTACCTATTGTACCAGTTGAATCCAATATCATGACAAGGAAATTAGTGTTTGTACCTTTTAATCAAGGTAGCATACTTCATCGCCTCCAACACAATCACATACCACTTGCAACCTTGATGAGCCTCCCTGATTTTAATGGAGAGGGTCAAACAACTTATTTTGAGCACATCAGAGATGTGGATTCTCTCTCTAATGTTTATCACATCACTGAAGAGAATGTCACTGTCAGGATACTTGTAGCTTCACTAAAAGGGAAAGCTCTGCAAGGGTTCAAAACTCTACCAGTTGGATCAATTGCCTCATGGGATCAACTGGAAAATACCTTGAGAAAATTTTTTGAAAAAAAGTTAGACTACTCGTCATTAGTTAAGAAACTGACTACCATCAAGAGGGCTTCTTAGAAGAAGATGATGGATTATAATACTCATTTTCAAAAAGCGTGGCATAGGATACCTGACATGGTGAGGTCTTCAGTAGACCATACTTTTCTATTTTATTTGAAGAGTTTAAATAGTGGCGTATCAGTAATGTCAATATAGTCTATGGGGGGTATTTTGCCACCCCTCTTTTAGTATTGTTGTTAGAGCAGAGAATAGTCTTATCCAAGTAGGAAAGATAGCTCCAAGGCCACCTATGCCCATTTTCCATACATTCAACCTAATATTCCTCTACAAATACCACCTTTTTCCCCTTTACCAACTTTTACAAATCATGAGATATTTGTTCTAATTCCTTCTCAGGAGCTGCAAGAGACCAAAAATAGTTAGTAAAAGATAGAAAATATATTGCAAATGTAACGCCCAACCAGGGAACCTAGGAGAGATTGACCTAAAACATGCTACAAAGTTTAAAGAACAAAATAAGGAAGTGACAACTAAGCAAGGGGATCCTGATATCTCTGTACTGCACATACTAAAAAGTAAGAATCACTAATCCAGAGGAAAACAACACATGTAGGGAATCTAAGTTGTATATAGGAAGGTGTCATCATATACGTCTAACCCTTAAGTTTCATCTCAGTAGCCTCTCTGGACCCCGACATTCAAGTGATCATATATGGTACCAATGACCTCTCAAATAGACAAAGTCACCAACTATGCCAGACACACACCTCTGAAGGTGGCAAGCATCATCTCATCCTCCATCTTGGCCTATACTAGTGCTTAAGCATGGGTGAGGAAATATATCTTATTAATTCATTTTAAAAACCCCAATTAATATATCATATTATCACTTGTTAAGATTACTTGCAATAAGTGATCCTGGCAGCCACTTGTGGGCCCTGATGCTTATTTCAAGCCACCCCTAACTACACAACTAGATAACCTACCCTAATCCCATAAATCACACATTGATCTAAAAAGGTACATACATAAGAAAACCAGATCCAATTCCTTACAAGATAACAAGAAGGATCATAACATTAAAAAAAACATGCTCTTAAAGAATCTATAAACAACATGAGCTTCCAAAGCTAGGGTTGGGTAATAGAGATCAAGCCACAACCACAACAAGGACATAAAGACCAAAAACACATCCCAAGCCTTTGTAACTTTTCCCTAAGGTCATTCTATTTCCTAAAATAAACATCCATAGTAAAATAATTCCACACCGAGAAAGAAGCAAAAATTCACAATATAGAATAATCAGAAAATAACATTGCACATCAGGGCTATTAATGGCGTAATCAAATTTTAAGATAAGCCAAAGAAAATATATCTTTAAATTAATCTATTAAAATACACATCTAAATTTCTTATTCAAGATTACCAATAAACCATATGATTTACACTAATACATAAGGAAAGTCTAAAACTAACCCTAAAATTAATTAGAAATTAATCATTAATTAATAGTCTTCTAAATACTAAAACTAACTTTAATAATAATTTTTTTTTATTAATATCTAATACTTAATAACAAGAATATTAATTAAAATCAATTTAATATTATATAAATAAAAAAACATATTTAATAATAATAAATTTAAAATAAAACTTTAAAAAAAAAATATTAAAAAGTGAAATGGGGGGGGCTACTTTAACATGCAACGACTTATGTTATCGTTGGCAGCTTGGTTGCCGAGCCGACAACTTAGTTTCCATGTCGGCAGCCTACGATAGCAGGGTGGGTGGGGGTGAAAACCCCACTGCCCAACATTAGCATGTTTTTTTAAATTTTTTTAATATATTTTTTATTTTAATTAAACAATATTTAATATTTTTTTATAGAAAAATACAATTTTTTTTTGCTGGTGAATAATTAGTTCACTATTTTAATTTCACTGTATTTTTTTTTGAAATAAAACAACAAGCTAAATAAATTGATTTATATTTTTTGAAAGAATTCAAAGGCTTTAAAGGTCAAGATAAAAGCATGTCCATATATAGATAAAAAAATGTTTTGCATCTGTCATGCCCAAAAGTTGGGCAAAAACACACGAACAATTTTTTTTTAATAACGCACAAAAACAGGATACCCAAACAACATAAGGGTAACATGTGCACGCAAAATGGTGCAAAGGGAGAAACGAAACTAGAAAAGGTCTAAAGGAGAGGAATAGTTTTCACAGCTATCCTAAAGGATGTCTAAAGCTCCAAACTAGATCTGCACGTAAACCGAGGTAGTTGTCCAAAAGTCAATCAGAGTTGACCAAGTCAACCAGAGTTGACCAAAAGTCAACTATACTCAGAAATAACTGAATGGTAGGCACTAGGGTTTACTAGATCCTAAGGGAGTCTCAAACATGCAAAACAAGGATAGTTGACAAAAAGTCAACTAGGGTTGACCAAAAGTCAACCGTACTCCAAAATAAGATAAGGGACATTACTAGGGACTACTAAGTTCTATAGAGGTCAAAGGCACACAAATTGAGATAGTTGACCAAAAAGTCAACCCATGTTGACCAAAAAGTCAACCACCTCCGAAAGGCATAAAACTGAAATCTTAGGATCCAGAGAGTATAGGGGTCACCTGGTATGAAAAATTAAGATAATCGGTCAAGGTTTGACCATGGTTGACCAAAAGTCAACCATGCGCGAGTTTGGTCAACGACCAAGATTAGACACATAGATCGGCATCGAAGGATGATAAAGGGTCATCTCTACCTCTTAATTAATAAATAACACTGTCGGGCAACTAGGTTAAAATGAAAGGTTTTAAAAGTCAAAATACCTTTAATATAACATTTAAATATTAATAAATATCTTTCCCCAAGAATTTAAAAAGAAATTTTTTTTTTATAATTTAAAGATAAACCAATTATTTACTTTTAAAACGAAATGTTAACTAACTATCTAATAATATAAAATAAATTTAAATCTAAATAATATAATCTAAAACAATTCTGCATAATATTTTATTTAATCCAATTAAAAAAAAAAATTAAACTAATATTTTATTGAGACTTATAAAAAAATAAGCTATACTTATCTATCCATTATTTTTTTCTTTGTAACCAAATTACTTACCATGCATCTAACTTAAGTCTTAAAACATCATAACCAAAACATCTCTAAATGAATTCTATCCTAGCATAAATAAGCTTTAGATTTAAAAAAAAATCTAATAGAAAAATAAACAACTCAACCCTAAATTCCTTAAGGAAGGGCGGCGGATAAAACAAACAGCAGGCGGCAAAAAAAAAACCAGCGGCGGCAGCGTTTTCGGTGAGAAGGCCGCGTGATGAGTTGTAAACGGGCGGGCGGGGTTTCGGACGGTGGAGGAAGGGCGGCACGGTGGTGGCCGCAGGCGGCGGCACCACCGCCTAGCGGTTGTAGGGGAGAAAGGGGGGAGTGCCGGCCAGCGGCGGCTCGCCCCACTGTAAAAATAATGGGCGATCCGCGCGCTGCACGGCCC
>MU226556.1:3312852-3332044 GCA_018584345.1 Thuja plicata
ATGAAATTTCTAAAGCATCAGGATGACAAATGATCATTTTCTAACCATACCCATCTTCCACATAAGGGTATTTATTCATCCTTGCTATCCCTTCAAGAACCTGATAAACGTTGAGGTTGACCATGGAAGCTCACCTCCCAACCTAGGCCTTTACAAGGCCACCCCCGAGCTTGGAGATCCAATTTGGAACAGGTTACAAATAGAAACACCCCACAAGCAAGAAAAGAAATAGAGACTCAAACATAAGAAAGCTTCCCAACATCAGGATGAACAAGAGAAAGTATCTCCAAGAGACATTCCAGAAGCAGGGGTAGTGGTAGACGTCACTGAAGGAGAAAGACAAGAATATACATATAATACACAAGCCTCACACGGACTTGATAAGGACCATCTTTACAAGATGTTGTCCTGAATAACCTCCTTATACCTCCTAAATGCCCTCAGGCCCATCTTGGCTTCATGGGTATCATGTTACCCCAAGTTTATCCCTCCTCACATGAGAGACTCTACACTTAACGGGAATCCATCTACCCCTTCAAGGCTACTCTGCCCTCCCAAGGGTGAGTGTACCTTGAAAACCCATTCGAAATCAAACACAAAGCAAAGACATTGAGAAACAAGTAAAGAAATTTCCAACAAAAAAAATAAAAGCTTCAAAAAAAAACATAAGACTCTATTAATGGAGTCCTTGAGCTCAAGAACACATAAACACACAAGAAATTAACTTAAAAGAATTCCAACCTTGATCCAAGCTATGGTGTAAAGAGGAATGGTGTTGAGCTATCCTTCCTAAGCTCCTTCTCCAAAAGCTCCTTCAAACTGAATTCTCTCTCTAAGGGTAGAGAGTGGGTGAACACTCAACTCATCCTAAAATCTCCCCTAAATAGGCAAACCTCCAACATGAGCAAGGCTTAACCCAAGGGTAAGGTAACTCTAACCATACCTAAACTAAACCACTTCCTAACCCTCTAAGGGTGAAGTCAAAAGAAACATGGGTAGAAGAGAGAGTGAGGTTAACCAAAGTCACACTCCTCTTCCAAATTCGCTCAAAGATGAAAATGACACTTAGAGGGAGTAGTAAATGAGTTTGGAGGCTCATTAATGATAGAAAATGACCTCTAACCCATAGGGTACCAATTTGGGTTACTAAAACTGACTCCGGTTACCCCCTAGGAGCCCAAAAGACCCTCAAAAACTTACCCTGATGTTAACCTACGAAATTCTAAGTCAAAGAAATTCTAGAGACTTCTAACCCTGGGGTAAGCTTGGGTACTACTCCTAAATGACCTTAGTTAACCCTTGACTAACCTTGGTTTCCCCTTTACTAGCCATGTCAATAATTTTAATTACAACACTTGCCGAATTTGGCACATTAAAATAAAATAAATGACATGACTCAATAACATGAATATTTACTAATTTAATAACATACATGAAAACCACATTCACGAAATAAACACATAACAATGAGGTTCATGTCTCTTTATATAGACAGGACCTTGGAAAGCACGGTTATTTACATAGGTTCCAGTACTGGGTCCCCGATTTAGATCCATGGCCAACTTTTCCTGCACACTCAATGCACCAATCAGTAGATCCAAAACACATGATATGAAACATAACATAACGTCAATAATATAAGTAAGTATATAAACCACATTGCATTAGAACTGAAACATCCTAGCATTGGTTTCCTAAACCAAATTCATCATGTTACATTCATACATTTAGATCCATATAAGACATCAACATAAGCCGAAACTAAATCAGAACATAAACATCTCAGAAGTACCCTGATTACAAAATTAGGTGCTGAATATATAACACAGGATTTCACCAATCCTTAAATGTATAAAAAGTCTCTAATAGTCAAAGTATGTCAAAGCATAAACTACTGAAAGCATGAGAACAAAATAGTAAAACTATAACAGTCTAATGTAGGTCTCACAGCATCTAATATTTGATTGAGAAAATTTTTGTTTTGGAATCAAGATCCATATGGTTTTTAACATAAAAAGATTTAAAACTCAATTGAATCTAGAAAATTTAAAAAACCAAATTTAATCAAATGGAGTATAATTCTGAACTAGTTTTTCTAATAATTGAAATTCACAATTGTTTTAAATGACAACCTAGTTTGCCCAATTTTCCCTTAACAGATCTAGGTTCTAAAGAAGTTTCTTTTCACAGAAATTAATATCGATTTCTCAAATTTCCTCAGCCACAGAGAATAACAATTCAACAACACAAAATCAAGATCATCCTCCATAATTAAATTGCATTTAAAATAAAGCAAACATAGAGAAGACAATCTTTTCAAAAGTAAAATTTACAAGAGTTTTCAAACCCTACCTTAAATTCAAAAACAAATCTGAAACAAAAATGCTCTGAAATGAAGATCTGAAAAATCCAAAATACTCCTAAGCTTTCAAAATGAATCCTTCACCCAAAATCCAAACACCAAAATTCCAGACACCAAAATTGAATCCTCTAAACCTTTGTAACCCTTAATGAAAAGAAAAATTTCTAATAAAGAGTAAAACCATTTCCCTCATTCATGCAATCGCAGAAAACATAACTCAACTCCACTTAGTTTAACTCAACTTTCCTTTTTGAAAAAAAAATCATTATTAAATAAATAAAATATATTTTATTGTGCAACTCACACTTATTATTTCAAAACAACTTGCATATGGATTTATAATTCAATTTAATCAATTGCAATGTGCAAGTAAATTTTTTTTGTATTAAGCATAGAGTTTGTAAAAACAAGAGTTCACTACAAAACAAGCGGGAGGCAAAGCCTCACACCGAGAGAGATCAGGTAACCAAATACATCAGATTTACAAAAATAAGGAGCGAGAAAGAAAGAAAAGAAGAGCTAGTGCAGGAGGCCATCAAAGGACCGAGCCCAAGTGGTCCATCCTTGAGGGCCCTCCATCCAAACAACACCCACTCTGTCCTGGATCTGGTCAAGCATGAGAGTTCTATCCTCAGAGATAATTTTCTTCTTCTTCTTTATTTCCTTGTTAATCTTTTTTACAGTGTCTTCAAAAATAGCATAGTTGTCCAGATTTCTGCACCATTCATAACAATTCTTCACCTTGAGCACGAACATGGTAGCATTCCCATCTTCGAAGAAACTCTTCAGCTTATCACGATCAACCATCATGGTAATCATAACCTGCGAAGAGATTTTTAAAAAAGTGAGTCTTTTAAAAGACTCAATAAGAGACCTGGGGCTATTTTGATACCTGTCTTCATTTCTGATTTTCCAAATCTTCCATAAAATGTTAGACGATAGAATATTCCAAAAATGATTAGCATCCTTATTTAAGCCATCTATATAACCAGTAATAATTTCAAAAACAGTAACATAGTGAGGGTAAGTAATGCCAAACATTAACCAAATTTCTTTAGCAATAGTGCAATCAAATAAAATATGTCTACTAGAATCAGGCAGCTTGCAAAAGTTGCATATTTCAATACAGATAGGATTTTTTCTCAAAGGTAGTCTGTCCAGCATAAGAAACCATCTAAAACATTTGATTTTGGGTTCAATAGGACTTTTCTAGATGATGTTAAAGTACTTAGTCCAAGCAGCTTCATCAAGATTAGAGTACCAAAGAGAATTGACATGTTCAATAATAATGTTGTTGTAAGCAAGGATATTATAAATGTTCTTGGCCTTGATTTTTGTAATAATGGTACCATCTGGCCACTTCATGCCGAGAAACCTGTGAGAATCCACTTTGCAAGAGGAGGGAAGAGTTTTGCAGGTTTTGGCTATCATATTATAGGTTTTCTTTTGAGACTGGGGAAGGTTATACGTGGAGCTAAGAGTCTCCCAGCTTACAAGCTTATCATGATCAAATAAGTTTATAAGCTGGGAGATTCCCAGCCCAGCCCAACTTTTAGCAGAGCAACCTTGTGAGAGGGCGAGGGGCTTTTCAGCTAGAGATAGGTTCCACCAGATGGAATGCTCCCCATATAACATTCTATGATCATGGAAGGTCCTAGAGGGAATGTGAACCCTAACAAGTTCCCAGGCTTTCCAAATAGATATAAAGATAATAGAGTCCTAAATAAAAATAGGAAAATTACCTTCAATAATATCCCCGAGGGGGAGATTTTTCCAAGATTTAGCTTTTTTGTGGCAACCTTGTTGGATATTATTTCTAATCAGGACCTTCCATGGCTCATAGCCATCAAGGGAGTGAAAAATCCACTTAGCAGCAAGGGCAATCCCTTGAATCTTGAGGTCTTTCAGCCCCAGCCCTCCCAACTTTTTATCAATGTGACACCAACTCCATCTGATAGAATGCATTTTTTTATTGCCTCTGCCATCTAACCACAAGAAGTTCCTGATGGCTTTTTGAATCTCTAAGATTTGATAGTTACTAAACATCCAAGTAGAGGAGTAGTAAATATCGTAGGAGGAGAGGATTTTTCAGCAAACTTGCACTCTACTAGCCAGGGATAGGGACCTATTGTGCCACTTGTTCATTTTTTTATGAATCTTTCCCTTAATCCAGGACCACATCTCCTTTGGTGAGGGTTCCATCGAGAAGGGGTAGCTAAGGTATTGGACAATTTTTGAGGACCTTCCCATTGATAATCAAACTTCCTGATCCATTTTGGTGGTAGGTTATCCCATCCAAGAAAGACAGATTTGGCATGGGATAATCTGGCACCAGAGATAGAGAAAAAGAACTTAAGTTTATTGTGAATATTAATAAAGTTATCTTCATTAAGCTCAAAGAATAGGGCAGTGTCATCAATGAATTGGCAATGGATGAGGTCAAATTTATCAGGAAGGGTGATGCCTTTGATGGCAGGAGATATAGAGCTATCTTTCAGGATGTAGGACAACGCATCAAATTCAATAACAAACAGGGCAGGAGCTAATGGGCACCCTTGTGTAATGGATCTACCAAGATGAATGAGGGCCGAGAGGGAGTCATTTATGTCAACTTGAGTAGTAGCATATTTGAGTAACATCTTGATCATATTGCAAAAAGGAGGGGGGAAGCCAAAAGCTTCCATCATCATCATGATAAAATCCCATTCCACCCGGTCATAGGCCTTTTCAAAGTCCAAGAGGAATATAGCAGCATTCTGGTTGGAATTTCTGGCCGATTCCACGGCTTCCCAACTAGTGAACAGGTTCTCAAGAATATATCTGCCCTTGATGAAACCCATCTGAGTGGAGGAGATAAATTGAGGAAGAATCCACTCAAGTCTGATAGCAAGAATCTTAGCTAAAATCTTATACGACACATTAAGAAGAGTAATGGGCCTCCAATTTTTTATGAGAGACTTATCACCATCTTTAGGAATAAGTTTTATGATACCC
Organism: Thuja plicata; assembly: GCA_018584345.1. NCBI lineage: Eukaryota > Viridiplantae > Streptophyta > Pinopsida > Cupressales > Cupressaceae > Thuja > Thuja plicata. The sequence continues at coordinate 3,318,209 of MU226556.1, forward strand.
ATGTTTATGGAGTCCCCAAGAGAGCCATTGTTAAGGGCTTTAGAGTAAATATCAAGGAGATCATTGCAGATCCAACTTATGTTGGCTTTATAGAATTGAATGGGAAAACCATCGGGGCCAGGGGCCTTATCATTTTTTAGGATAGAGATAGCCTTCTAAATTTCCTCTAGAGAAATACTTTTGCTGAGCAGATCTGCCTCATTATTAATTCTGGTGTGAATGATGTTTCTACATTTATCCCTTAGCATCTTGGCTTCATTAGTGTCTTCAGAGGTGAAGAGGTCTTGGTAGAAGGAAGTGAAAGCCTTGATATCTTCAGGTTTGTCAACATTTTGGCCATTAACAATAATTCTAGCTAAGGACTCTTTAGTCTATTTATGCTTAAGGAGATTGAAAAAAGTTTTTGATCCACGATCTCCAAATTGCAGCCAATGAGCCTGAGATCTAATGTGGGCTCCTTTAGATTTAATATGTTGGTGCCTTATAAGTCTATCTCTAGCTTTAGTCACTTACAAATCAAGATTGCAGTTAGAGGGCGTTGCCTGAATGTTGCTTTCAGCTAAGAGTAGATTAGCCAAGAGCCTATTTTTAGTGGATCTAAAGTCCTTCACTTTCTTCCTACCAATGGTTTGGAGGAAGTTCTGTCAGGCACTAATGTTATGATTCCACCTGGATAAGTGCGACTGCAGGGAGGGGTTATTTTTATTAACAAGCCTGATGAGATTAATAGCAGTAAGGATGTCCTCATCCTCTAAAATACTAGTGTTAAGCATGAATTTAGGATTGCAAGGTTTACCACGGGTAGGATGGGAGTTTATCCTAATATAAATAGAGATCGAAAAGTGGTTAGAGAGAGCGGTAGGGGTAATAGTAACATAACTACCTTGAGGGTTAGGCGTAAAGGAGAAGTAATTGGAATTAGCATAGAACATGTCCAATCTGGAGTAGATCCTGGAGGCCCCGCTCTGGTAATTACACCAAGTGTACCAAAAACTAGAATTGGAGGGTCTACCCCCACTAAGAGGATCAAAAAGAGACTTAGTAAGTTTCATATGATTCCACTAAATTTTTTCCAACTCTTTCCAAGTGAAAGGCATGCCCCCACTTTTGTCAACCTGATTTTCAACCATGTTGAAATCCCCTCCAAAAATCTAAGGGATATCAGGAAGGGTAGAAATTCGAGACCAGAAATCAGCCCTCTCCTTAAAATAGTTGGAGGCATAAATAGAACATATACCAAAAGTAAATCCCAGGTGCACCCAGACAACTCTATTGCATGGGGAGATACCATGACACCTAATCATATAAGACCACTTTGGGTTGATAAGGATACCCACACCTCCCCTGCCCCTAGGATGTTTATTATGGAATTTAATTGCATCCTTCCAAATGAAGTCAAGATTAACATTTAGGTAAAAGCCAGTAGATTTAAGCTCTTGAAGCATAAGAAAATCAACAATATTCATAGTATTAAGAAAGTTTTTAATAATCACTTTTCTATCTAGGGGTTCAAGACCCCTGACATTCCAAGATATGCAATTCATGGGGAAATAGTTTGAGGGGAGGAACCATTCGATTCATTGTGGCCACTGGGTGGCAACAACTGCATGACCTGTGGTCCATTGAGTTTTTTTGAGGCTACAGACTTGTTTTTGGAACTAAGTGGTCATCCCTTCCTCTTGGATTTGGATACTTCATTGAGAATGTTAAGATCCTCATCCTTAGAATGGAAGGGAGTGATTCCTTCCATTTCCATGTCGATAAAATTGCCACCTGGGGTAACATGAGGTTGGTGAGAGTTCATAGCATTCTAGGGAGTGGGGTCTATAGGTGTCATGGGAATAACTTCAAACACATATCCCTCATCTAATTCCTTAAAAACTTTACCAGGATTTTGCTGAGGAATCTTGGTTTCATTTGAGTTAACAAGGGTGGTAGTGGGCTGAGTGTTAGGGATGAGATTAGGTAAGGTCACGGGGCCGGCTAAAGAAGGGGGAACTAATGAGGAATTGTTAGCTTGGTTCGCAGATTTTCTCCTATGTTTTGTGGTCTTTTTAGTCATAGTTTGGAAACCTTCATCATCAATGGTGGAAGTATTGTTAGGAAGAATGTTGGGAGTTCTTGAGGGGTTAGCAATAATAGTGTTACTTTTAGGAGGAGCAGGAGAAGGGAAATCACATTACAGAGAATTGGGGAGAGTGGGTTCAATTTTTTCTGCAGCGGCTTTAGCTTGGGTGGTGGTTTTGGTAGCAACAAGTTTTTGAGCAATAATAGGGCAGTCTTTCCTCATGTGACCTTCACACTTGCACAAGAAAAAAGCATTCAGCCCACCGAGCACCTCCAGTGGGAATTTGAAGGATTCATCAACAATCTTAATATCTAGGGCATCTGGGATATCTATTCCTGGCTTGAGTGACACAAGAGCCCTAGCATCCAAATGAGGCACAAGCCTGGTGGTTTCATCCATTCAAATCACCTTGCCTAAGGGTTCCAGTAGTTGTGGGACAAAGCACCACAGGAAAGGAGGGACTTGTTTGACCATAATCCATCGAGGGGCTGAGAGAGCCAAAACCTCATCATGAATTGCCTCTGGAGTCCAGGCGAGGGCCCAAAAGGATGAACTAACAATAGTCCAATATTGCCACTTTAGGACCTCAGCTTGCGAGCTCAGATTGGAAAAAAAGATAACAAATAGTCCTTTTTGAATTTGACAACAGAAAGATATATGCAAACCTAATTTAAGATTCCATAAATTATGAAACCAGTCATCCATGAACTTTCTAGGAGGACATTTATCAGGCTCAACAGCCGCAAAGAAAATGGCAGAATCCTTTAATCTCACCTTTTCCTTGGCAATTTCATTGCTCATTTCCTCATTAGGGAAAATGGAGAAGGGTATCAAAACAGTGCCAAGGTTCTTTCCAGCATCGCTAGCACCATCGCAGTGCACTGGAACGAACCTCACATCAGTGGGCACATGAGACGGTGGAGAGGCGACTGCTGCAGAAAAGATTTTTGCCATGGTAAGGTTTTGAGTTTTATTGCCATTACTAGCCCCATTACTGGGGGTATTAATGACGTTTGAAATAGGGTGGATCGAGTTGTTTTGGTCTTGGGTACTACTTTTATCCAGGGCCATTAAAGACCGCGAGGCCATGGGTGAAAGGCTTGGTATAGATTTAGCCATCGAAACATAAGAAGCAACATTAAAATTACTAAGGCAGAGAAAAGGAGAGATCACACCTATCGAGTTGACATCACCGTTGTTTACATCCGCCAGATTTGCATGGGGTGCCACCTTGGTACTATAAGCATGGCAGAGATTTTTGAAGACAAAACCTTCGCTATTTTTGCACAGCATTAGTTCCGCTATTGCTTTTTTTTTGGATAAATGTATTAACCTTCATATTTTTTTTGATGTGCAAGTAATTAAATAAATATTATTATAAATACATTAAATATTCAAAACACAATATTAATCATGCAACTAAATCTTTAAATATTAAATAAGTCAAAAGGCTTTTATTAATTCACAATTTAAATTAAATATTTAATTAAATCTAAATATTCTATAATTAAATTTCTTTATTTAAACATATGTATTTAATTAATTTTCATTAATTAAATACCCTACATTTAATATTTAATTAAACCAACATAGAAACATGCATAATTATTTACTAACAATATTTATCCCTAATAATAACCAATTCCCATAAAGAGATGAAGTACATCAATCAAATAATAGCACATCAAAAGAAGTCAACCAAATCAAAACACAAACAAACTCAACAGGAAGGGATCCATGAATTCACGTCACCTGGACGAATTCAGGTAGGGAAGTCAAACTAATTCTTGCCCAAACATAGGACAAAATAGGCTTAGGATAAGGTTTTGGGTCTGTCTGTTAACTCCCCTCTTTTACTATTTGAGATAAATATATGGGCACACTCGGTTCTGCCAATTCAGGAAAGACAATGTCCAGTACCTGCAAACCTGTCATCACAAGAACAAATATGTACAACCAATATATATATATATATATATTATATATATATATATTATATATATATATATTATATATATATATATATAAAATGACAGGGATTGATCGATCGTGTGGATCTCACAATGTGAGTAACTACGTCTCCATCATCTACCACATCAAGCACACCAACAAGAATTTAAACGTATATGCTAACCATACACATACAAGTATGGGGTGAGTAACATCACAGATCTAACATCAACTTATGAGAAATAACATCATGAAATAAATCATCACAATCTATCTACTAACACATGACATCTAACACAAGTAACAACTAATCACAATGAAAGTGTCATAAATCAAAACATCACCAACCAACTGAGATAATAAATGCTCACATAAAATGTGACCTAAAATAATTTGGCATAATCAACTGAAAATAATAGCCTAAAATAATTCGACACCAATAATTGAAAGAAAACTATGGGTGGGTATTACAACAAACCTTTGGTAATGAGGTAGTAAGCATTAAGAAGCAGAAATTTCAAACTAGACAACCTTATTAGCCTTAGAATCAAGTTGTAAATCAATCTTACCAACAACAGAACCAAGGCCAACAATACCAAGGCAATAGGTGACCTTATCAAAGAAATTTCTCAGGTGCTAGGAAGAACTTAAATCAAAGTCCTCTTCATCCATATGCTCCTGCACCTCTAAATGTTGTTAGAGATATGTACCTGACTAGAATAACTTGCAGAAGAATATGAGTGGTGTTATCCATCCAACCAACTACATAATTAAGCTACATGTTCAAATGGAATTATCAACCAAGAATTGACAGTGCAGAATAATTCAATCTCACAGTAGATTGTACCTAATGATGAATCTGAAAAACAAAAAGATCAACCTCCAACTGATGTCACTTTCCTAAATTGGCAGGGAAAGGAATTTTATAGAGTAAGTAAAGATGATTCTCCAGTTGCAGTGAATACTAGAGCCAAGAAGAGAGTCCTAGAGACTGCACAATCAGGAGAAATCAAGGAAAAAGAGATTGCATCTTCAGGACCATATACTTCTCAAGTGCCTCACATTTTGTAGAGAAATTCTCAAAGAGTTTCCAAGGAGTAGCCACAATTGTAAATAGAGTCTGCTGGTGTTAAGATTCAACAAAAGGTACATGCTACTGTTCCTTTTAACATAGTTGAAAATATATAAAAATGAATGTTTCTATAATTATGTGGGATTCTTTAGCTATTCCAGGTCAAACTGACCTATTATAGTCAACCTTGTCTGAAAAAAAGATGCCTAGTAATGTTGTTGATAATTCCATTAGAGTTGTTTTTACAAACATGCCTCAAAATAAAAATAAGCCACTAGGTAAAGATATTAAGCCACCTCCCTTCTATGTATCTCTGAATATTGGGGATAAGTTGGTACACAACTGTATGGTTGATAGTGGGGCCAAAATTTCAGTCATGCCTAAAAAGATGGCATATCAATTAGAATTGAAATACTAGCCTCTTAAGAAAGGAGTAGTGCAGCTTGATGGTTCAACTATTAGTACAATTGGTGTCATAAAGGATGTAGATCTTACACTTCATACTTGCCCTAACTTCTCTATTTCTCAGGACAAATATGTCATTGACCTTCCTCCCTATTTTTCCATATGTTTATCAAGAGACTTTAGAGAAAAGATAGGAGGTTACTTATCTTCAATGTAGTCCCACATGTTGTCCAGGACTAGATACGGTGCACAGGTAAAAATTAAGTTAAATTTTCTTGATAAAGATCATACCGAACCTTGTGTACCCAGTGTCATCAATGTCAATTGTGTAGTTTTGACCATGATGGAAACTTTATTGTCCAAGAGTCAAACACCCAAACAGATGATATTCCAGACATCCTGTTGGATGAATGGGTGGTAGAAAATGTTCATAATGATCAGAATAACACTATTGAGGAAAATTTCATGGGGATGTACATGATTCATGAACCAAATTCAGTGATGCCTAATCTTCTAAAAGTTGCATATCAAAATTTAGAGCAATAGAATGAGGTGTGGAAGATGTACTTTAATGGGTCTAGAAGTAAAAATGGAGGTTGTGGGGGTGCAATGCTTGTGCCTCCACAAGGTGATAAGTATTTTTCAGCCTTTCATTTTTCATTTTATGTACTAACAACACTATTGAATAAAAAGGTTTGATCCAAGGCCTGGAATAGCCTAGGAAGAGGAAGATTGGTTGGTTGCAAGTCTTTGGTGATAGTGAGTTAATTGGCAATCAGGTGAGAGGTTTGCATGTTGCCAAAAATGATGTTTTGAAGTTATACAGACACAAGGTATAGGATATGATAGAATAATTTGATCCTTTTAACTTGATTTCTATACCTAGGGGTAAAAATCAACATGCAGATATGCTAGATGTTTTAGGTGCACAATTTGATATTCTAAATGATATCAGTAAGGAATGGTGCAACAACATGTGAAAGTAATTGTTAGTCCTTCTATTCCTGATAATCAAACTAATTGGCAAGTGTTTGAAAGTGACGAATAGATTTTGATTTTTTTGTTAGAAGAAGATGTATTTTCAGTTACAAATCAGGATAAAGTCAAATAACAATATGGTAATCAAATTATTCAGTTGAAGTCTAATAAGTTTCCCAAATGATTAGTAACTTTGGAGTCTATATTTGGCATGGATGATCAGCTAAAGAAGAGTAAAACCAACATGCATGTAAAATAGGAATATTATGAGGAGCTAGAGGTTTTAAAAGGTAAGCTTCTGAAAATTGGTAAAGTTTGTTCTCAGAAAGAAAGACATGCTTTTGTAGGGTTGTATCAGGAATTTCATGATGCATGGATATAATTTGTTCTAAAGGGGTTTGACCCTGAAATTTCATAGCATACAATAGAATTAATTCCAAATGCTAATCCTGTCAAGCAAAAACATAGACCTTTTTACCCAAATCTAGAACCCCTTATGATTAAAGAGCTGACTAAACTTATTGGAGGTCGTATTATTTATGAGATCAAACTCACTAGCTGGGTCTCTAATCTTGTCCTTGTTAGGAAGAAAAATATGTAGATTAGGATGTGTATTGACTTTAAGAACCTGAAAAGAGCTTCTCTTAAGGATCACTACCTTTTTCCCTAAATGGAGTAGATTCTAATAGTAGATGCTAGTTCGGAGAGGTTCTCTTTACTTCATGGTTATTCAGGTTATAACCAAGTGTTAGTGAAAGATGAAGATCAACAAAAACCACATTCACTACTAAGAGGGTACTATGGCCTATAAAAGAATGACTTTTGGCTTATCCAATGTTGGTGCCAACTTTCAAAGGGAAATGGATATGGCCTTTAAAGGTTTTTTGTATAAAAATGTGTTGGTATACCTTGATAATATAACAATTTTTTCTATAAATTCAGATCAACATTTGTCACATCTAAAACAAGTCTTTGAGAGATGCAAGGAGTTTGGTAGATCCTTAAATACCAAAAAATGTATTTTTGCAATCCATGAAGGTAAGCTTCTAGGACACATTGTGTCAAAATATAGAATAATAATTGATTCTGAGAGAGTTAAAGCAATTATGGACCTTCCTTTACCCAATGATAAAAATGTTAGAGTAATCACTTATTAATTAAATCGTGTTGATTTAATTAGTTAAGTTGTTTTATTACTCTTTACTACTTAAGCTTTCTCTTAGGTGCATTAATGATTAATTCTTTTATTAATTATTAATGTGCAAACCTAGATTTTACCTTTTTGGGTTTTGTTCACCTTTTTAAGGTTGAACTTTGTAATTATTGTTCATTAATTCAGATTATAATTTTGCTCTCATTTCTTGAGCAACTTCTGAGTTCTTCCTTTTCCTCCTTCTACTTCTCTCTTGTAATAGGTTATTTGCATGCAGCTATTCTTGGCATTCTATGGATTTGTATTTCTCAAATCCTACATGGTATCAGAGCCATCCTGCAGCTGGCTATTCATGTTTTGACGAAGTGTTTCAAAAGCTAGGGGTTTTCCTAGCTTTTCAAAAGTTTTTTGTGTGGATTTAGGGGGACCTTTTTTCTGGTCACTTTGGGCTCAAACGGACATTACCGTTGTGCTCAGAGCACCCAAAAACCCTAGAATCCATATAAAACTTGTCCATTTTGGACATCTTGCCTCTGAGGAAAAAAAATTTGGTTTCCAGTGTTGTACGAGCATGAAAACTGAGAAAAAATTTAAAAAACCCTTTTTTCTAAGGTTTTTTATGCGTGCAGTGCATATTTCAATCACACCGCCCCTAGCCTGCACCGCCTCCCGGCCCCGCTAGCCTCCGGTGCCCCCACCACCGGCCCTCTCTACACAGGCACTGCTCTGCCCAGCACCCACCGCCGCTCTGTCCTCTGCACCACCCGACTCCTCCATGCCACCTCTGCGCCGCCCGAGGGGGATGTTTAGCCCATAAAGTGCCATCTGATGCATGCTTGGGATTCTTTTGTACTCACACTACATTATAAAGTGCCATGGGGGGGTTTTGATGTTTTCTTTATTTGCCATCTAATTTTGTCAAGTGAGTGTCCCTTCCACGACATTAGCCTCATGTGTGTCAGTGACTGATCATCCTCGACACATACTTTATTTGTGATTTTACTTTTTTCATCATACAGTGTTTCTTGATAATCTATTTCAGTGTACCTATCATACCTCTCCCTGCTCTGCATTATGGGGGGTATCACCTGTTGGTTCTAATGCTTCCCTGGTTTGATGGAGTGATCTATGTATGCAGTATTTGTTCCTATGTACTAGGCAGATGTAGTGGCTGGGTACCTATGCATTTCGGTGAGATGGATCATTTACCATATGGACACTCTTCTTTCATTCCTGTTTGGAGGCATTCTTCCATCTTTGATTGATCATCTCTTCAGGCTTTGTTTATAGTCTTCTCTACCTGATCATGTTCTATTACAGTGGAGGTTCCAGTAGTTACTTTTTGACAGTATTTTCATCTTCTTGCTTCAGAGGTGTTCTACATGTTCCTTCTTTGTTCCTATTTTTTGAGACTTTCTCTAGTTTGGAGGCTTCTTCAGTCCTTCTCTAGGCTTCATCTCTTTTTGGAGTAGGGTTTTTCCCATGTGGTTTTAGCTATTTCTCCTCTTTACAGAGATTTTGTTGTACTTGGGTACCTGATCAGGCCTTGTTGTCGGGACCCATCTTTCATGCTTTCATAGTTGTGCTAGGTTAGCTTACCTCCTGAGCTTCACTTAAGGGGGGGTGTTAGAGTAATCACTTATTAATTAAATCATGTTGACTTAATTAGTTAAGTTGTTTTATTAATCTTTACTACTTAAGATTTCTCTTAGGTGCATTAATAATTAATTCTTTTATTAATTATTAATGTGCAAACCTAGCTTTTACCTTTTAGGGTTTTGTTCACCTTTTTAAGGTTGAACTTTATAATTATTGTTCATTAATTCAGATTATAATTTTGCTCTCATTTCTTGAGCAACTTCTGAGTTCTTCTTTTCCTCCTTCTGCTTCTCTCTTGTAACAGGTTATTTACATGCAGGTATTATTGGCATTCTGTGGATTTGTATTTCTCAAATCCTACAAAAAAGGGTTGCAAAGCTTCATAGGTAGAATTAATTTTGTAAGAATATGCCTAATATTTATAATATTTTGAAGCCTCTAACTACCATGGTAAAAAAGAAAACAATTTTTCAGTTGGACCAAGGATCCCAAAAGTAGTTTTCAAGACCTTAAGGAAGCTTTATCAAAAACTCCTACTTTGGTAAATCCAAACTTCTCAAGAGATTTCATTCTTTATGCATATGGTAGCCTAGATACAATTTCTGCAATTCTTATACAACAAAATGATGAGTGCTTTGAACAACCCATTTCCTTTTTAAGAAAAGGTTTGGAGGACTATGAACAAAGGTATAGTTTTGTAGAAAAACAATCTCTAGATGTTGTTAGAAGTCTTAAGAAGTTTAGACATTTGGTTTCTAACAACAAGATTCATCTAATGATGACTCATCCTAATGTGAAGGAATTATTTCTAAGCAGGGATCTTAATGAGAAAAGAGTAGGTTGGATCACCAAGTTAATTGAGTATGAGATTGACATCAAGGTCACAAATCTTGTGAGATGGAAGGGTTTATGTGAGAAAATGGTCAATGAACCTATTTTAGAAGTTAGCACCATTTTGGAAGGGTTTATGTGAGAAGATAGTCAATGAACCCATTTTTTGCAGACAAGTGAATGCCCACAAGGTCTTGAAAGAGCTAAAATAAGGTATTGCAGATTACAATATGTTCCTTATATTTTAATGATAACATTATATTCATCAAGAACCATAGTGGAGTGATTTTGAAATGTATTGATAGTGATTAGGTTAATAAAGTGCTACATGAATTTCATGGACCCTCTGGGGGTCATTTTTTCCCAAGAACCACTGCCTGGTAAATCATTAGGGTTGGATATTATTAGCCAAGCTTGTTTAAGGATGCCCATACATGGGCCAGGAAGTGTGTCAAATGTGTCATTTTTGTAGGCAAATAAATTTTGTCATATTTACCATTGCATCCAATCCAAGTGGAGCAACCCTTCATGAGATGGGGCATTGATTTTATAGGATCCATTAACCAGCCTTCTAGTGCAGGGCATAAGTGGGTTCTCATTGCACTTGATTATTTTACAAGGTGGACTAAAGCCATATCTTTGAAGGAAGCTAATCAATCTTTTGTACTCAATTTATATGGGGATATTGTAACTAGATTTGGTGTGCCTAAGTCTATTATTTCAGACAATGCTATGGTATTTGTGGGTTTAAGAGTAACAAATTGGGACATCAAAAATGGTATCTACTTGAACACATCCTCAAATTATTATCCTTAGGGTAATGGTTTGGAAAAATATACTAACAAGAATCTGATCAAGATTATAAAAAGAACGTTGCAGGAAAATTAGAGGGACTGGCACACAAAACTAAAATCTTCATTGTGGGAAGATAGAATAACACCTAAGAGGTCTATTGGTAACTCAACATATGTGTTGGTGTGTAGGAAATAATCTATATTATCTATTTCTATAGAGGAAAATGACCCAATGGGAGTGAGATATGCTCAGCTTTTAGAGTTGGAAGAAGCAAGATATAAAGTCGACAAGACATTGGAGTATCAACAAATCCAAACTAAAAGGACTTCTGATAGAAAATCAGTTCCAAGAATTTTCAGAGAAGTTGATGTTGTCCTAAGGTGAAATGAGTTGAAAAATAGACCAGGAAAACACACTAAGTTAGAGAGCATGTGGAGTGGCCCATTTATTATTATAGAATGCAAGGAGCACAATACATTTCATTTGTCAAACATGGATGGAGAAATTTTTCCTATCACAGTAAATGGGATATACCTCAAGCATTACTTTGAGGTTTGATCTACCATGTACATTATAGATTAGGTTTTGTGTTTTCAATAAAGTTTTGTTGTACTATAGTTTATTTGTATTTCCAGTTTTCTCAGGTGCTTTCCAGCATAATTTAGTAGTTTTAGTTTCCTATTTTTTGTTGTGTCTTTGATTTTTATGATCCAAAATTGTGAGCTATAATCATGTAAAAAAATTTTATAGGGTCTACCAAGCTAAACAACTTTTGTTGGCTGATCAGGTGTTGGTGCCATTTATTGTCCAAAATATGCCTTGTAATTTTCATAGGGTCTCCTATCATTAGTAGTGTCAAGGGCTTTGAAATTGGTATTCAAATTGTTTTTATGTCTCTGCAGAGTATGCTCAAACCCTTAGCCTAGTTGAAATTTTGTTGAAAATGGTCAAAAGTGACTAACAAACCCTAAGTGCCTTGGCTGATTCTATTCTTGTGTTACTTTTTTGGTCACTTAAGTTGTATTAATTCATGTGTCCATGTCGAATGGGTTACTTTTTTCCAAAAGATTGTATCTTCCTAACCACTTTAATAATTCCTCAGTCCCACTATGTAGGTCCCTTTTACATCATCCTCTTATGTATCATGCAACTCAGAAAAGATCGGACGGTGTGCTTATTCTCTTATATCTAAGATGCTCGACATCTAACATATAAGAAAAAAAGCGGAGGTGAGGTGTGTCCTTGGTGGGGCCAAGCTGTTAAAAGGGCATTCTGTTAAATAGTGCACAAGTCAGAAAAGATCGAACGGACCACTTATTCGCTTAAAGGAAAAGTGCACGACATCTAACATATAAGTGAATAAGCGGGGATGAAACCTGTCCAAGGAAGTATGTGGGTCCAATTGTAGACAAGTATGAAAGATGTTAAAACATGGAAAGATCTGATGGTCTACTTATTCGCTTATGTCCAAAGTGCTCGACATCTAACGTATAAGCAAATAAGTGGTGATGACATCTGGCAGTTGGTGGGCCAAGGCATTCAAAGCTGGCAGAGTTTTAAACTTTGGTTAAGTTGGTTCACATCTGACGGCTCACATTTTCACTTATATCCAAAGTGCTCGGCATCTAATGAATAAGTGAATAAGCGGTGGTGACACATGTCCTTAGTTGATAGTGATTCCCAGGAAAAAAAGATAGCCGTCATATGTGAAGGATGATGCCCAGAATCGACAGTTCAAATTCAAAATTGATAAAAAAAAGTTGCAGAGAGTCATTAAGCTATGAAATTGAAGCTAGTGAATTAAACACAGAAAGTGTGATAACTCCAGTCAAATTCAATTCAAAAGACTAATTTGATTGAGGCCGTAAGTTGATTAAGCTAACTGCAGTCTAAATCATTCACCAAAACCATTTGAGCAAAGATGAAATTGCGAAGAAAACCAGCTTCACATGACTTCTGTGTAGAATGGGTAAGCTCACTGATTCATTACCATTCAAATTGAGATAGAGTTTGCAGTTCAAAGAAGGTTTTAGAGCTCTTGTTTTAGAATCTGGTTCTAGTATTGATAAGAAAACCCTTAGAATCACCCCTAGAGTTGAAATTTCAGGTCAGGTCGATTATCAGAAATGGAATGTTAGGGAAGATTTATTGTAGTAGTTACCATTGTCCTCAGGGGATGCCACACAAGCTAAGAAGGCATTGCCACAACGTCCCCACTTTAGAATTGGGGAAGGGTTGTATGATTTAGGAAGGTGGGCAAGAGATACTATTACTAGTTTTGATTCCCTTACTCTATTTAGAGAAACTTATAGTCAAAGAAAGGCCCCCACCCCAGACTATAATATTTGGGAACTAGATGTTGGAAAGTTAATAGCACCTAGTGTATTCATGGACACTGATTTGCTCATTCTAATAGAAAACACTTATGATAAGGTGTCTAGGGTTGTTAGAGACACCCAAGAAAATATAATACTGACTGTATCAGCAGATGAAATCAGAATAATTTTCAAGCTGACCGACACTTCCCAGAATATGGATGATATTGACCACGAATATTTCAAAGAAATATACATTAACCAAAGGGGTTATTACAAAGGTGAAGTAGTGAAGGGGTATGCTAGAAAAATAGGAGATTTGGTTGTAATAGGACTAGGAACCCCCAAACCTTTCAAAGTGGATCTTTTCATTGGCAAGGCCAGGAAAATGTACAGTTCTCTGTGCAATATTTTGGGGATAAATGAAGAGACGGCCATGCCAGTCCATATAATGTTGATGGTTTTTTAGATTCTGCATCCCCACTTGTCAGTAGTGTTTGATTATGCAACATATATTGCTCAGGAGATGCATTCTAGTTTGTTAGGGATCAAAGATGGCAATATACAAAAGCCAATGGGTTGGTATTCCCTTATGATGCATATGTTCTTATTTAACAGTGCAAATTTCTTTGAAGAAGAAATGGAATTGGAGAGATTCCAAGATGATGAA
>MU226557.1:13352-24887 GCA_018584345.1 Thuja plicata
CCTATGACAGACATACACGGAAGAGTACATTTGAGTACCGGAAACATATGGTTACAGTGTCTTTTGGTCCAGCAGACTTCACTAGGGTATTTGGCATTCCTGGACGGAATGGGCAAAAGATAGAGATAAAAAAACACAAGATGACGAAGGAGGGAAAAGAATTATGGATCCGTCGCATCTCTCGTAACCTCACCCAAGTGGAGATGGATTCTATTGTTCGGGCAACAAAGGGCCGTGGCATTAAGAAGGAGTTTGTGGCAAAGGGTCCATGGAGATGCATTTTGGATGTGCTGAAGAGCAGACTTACCGGGGCCAGCAGGGCATCCGACATAGCCCTTCCACAGATTGTGCATATGAATGGCCTCATGAATGGTGTGATCTACGATTGGGCAACTGTATTATCAGACAGAATGTACGAGTTCATGACTTTGCAGCACCGTACGTTCCACATGCCGCACCATGCAATTGGGTTGTTTCTGGAGGCTACTCTCACTATGCCACTAGAGAAAATGGAATTAGCACCACAAGGGAAGTTGGCACCTGGCGAACCTCCTGTGTTTTACTGGAAGTACTTGGACACTGGTGGGGTGCAAACAGGGCAGAAGAGGCAGCGACGGGTCATTGAGTCGGATCGGGAGGACAGCGGTAGAGCCACCACCACAGAGGATAGTGACTCTGAGGCTGCAGATAGTGATTCTACAGGGGAGGAGACTGTGGTCAGATTTACACCACCTGTTTTATCATCTTCAGCCACTCTAGCTCCTAGAGCGGCACCCCTTAGCGAGGGAGTTGCCGAGTCCGAGGTTGCTGGAAACACAACCAAGGACCAGCCAGTTGAACAGTTAGGGCCACCTGTTGACTCAACTGTTATCCATGTGGACAGTGTTTCGCTGGACGATCCACCACCGTTAGGTCCTTCGAAAAAGACTATGAGCTCTTGGCTTCGGAAAAAGTTCGCCATGACAGTTGTAGAGCCCACAGGAGTGGCCATTCTATCTCCCCACCGGGAGGTCCCGGAGGAGGTGCCCACGGCTGTTCAGGTTACCCACCCACAGGGTGGGCACGGGGTCACTGTAGATGTGATAGATGTGATGGAGGAAGGCACTTTAGGCCCGACAGGGGATGACGGCAGGGATGTCCTGGTGACGGATGTGTTGCTATCCGAGAGGAGAGATCACTTGGATCACTTGGCCGACCAGGGAACAGGACCCGAGGATGTGGAGGCATCATTAGCTGACCTGGTTGTCCGAGGGCGTCGGATGGTGGCTTTAGGTGCGGCTCAGGCCCTTCAGACAGTGACCGTTGAGTTACGCCGACTGTTGAGTTTTATGTAGCACGAGTGCCCACGGGTGTTTGGGGAATGCTTTGGCCAGGGGTCGTGGCCTGCTGGAGAGACGCAGGAGATGCGGGAGGCATGGTCTCTTCAGGTGCCAGTGACCGAAAGCACAGTTCAGAGTCTCACGCGCCAGATTGAGCAGGTGTTTCGGGAGGGTTTCTACGTCTCAGCTCGGAGGGAATCTGCATTGGTAGCTGCAGAGAGTGCTCGGGAGGAGCTAGCTGCGAGATTGACAGTGGTGGAGCGAGACTTAGCCCTAAGAACACAGGGGATGGATGCAGAGAAGGCCTCCCGCATCGCCTTGGAGGGGCAATTGGCCCAAGTGACGCAGACATTTGAGCATCAGTTGGCTACAGTTACTTCAGAGAAACAGTGTGTGGAAGCCCGTTTGGCGGAGTCCCAACAGGTAGTGGAGGCGCAAGTGAAGGACCTACAGGAGGCTACTGTGATGGTCAAATCCGCGTTGGAACTTCAGTCAGTCACCGAGCAACGGTTAGCTGCACGCACGGCCCAGGTGTACGAGCTTCGTTCTCAGTTGGTCCAGCCGGCATCTTCTGCTGCGGGGCACCCTTCCTCTTCAGGGACGCTTCCTCAGCCCCCTACTTCTACTTCTTGATTATAGCTGGGTAGTTCCTTCTTCCTATTTTTTGTGTGTTGTCCCGGGCATTTTGTTTTGTTTTGTTGTCGCCCGGAGACGACTTTTCTTTAGGGGGGGATGATGTTAGCCGTGTATATGACTTAGTCGGGCAGGCCGACAGTTACCACCGTCAGCCCGTTACCTCCGTCTGTGTGGGAAAAGGTGGCGACGTTTGATCGCACCGGTTCGAGGTTTATATATATGCTGGTACTTTGTAATTAAGGATCATGTTTTGGTGGCTACAATGTATGTACTTAAATAGAGATGTAAATAAAAGAACTCCTATTAAAGCATTCTTGTAATCCTGTCTTATAAAGTCTATGCATGAACCTGGTTACCCCAACGGGTAAACACCAACTAACAATTACTTTGTTAGTACAAATATCAATGAGCCTTTGTGCCTTCAATTATTGACTATTGCAGTTGGCATTGTTGGATTGTTGGCATGCTTGGCAAGTAAAGATGAGTTGTTGTTGGCATTGATGTCAACAAGGTAAAGAGCATTGTCAAAGGGGGAGTTAGATGCTAATAGAACTAGTTAGCATATTCAAGTTTACATATTCGTGACAATGTTAGTATGGTTAGCCTATTGGAGACAACTGAAATGGTGTGGACATGATATTCAAGTGGACTCTTTATACAAGCACTTATATGTTCACATATGTGTATGCATGGGAATCTTAAAGACAAGTCTTTGTTGCAGGTACCACATGGTATGAGTTCATATGTTCATAAAGGTTGGGTTTATGAAAGAGATAAGTTGAATGCTTGCATAGTTTCTGAAGTATTGTATTATGCAAGGTTGTTGAAGTATTGCATTGTGCATAGTTGCTGAAGATATAAGTTCTTTGAAATAAGGTTAATGGTTGTCAAAATGAGTTGAATACTTCACCGTAATGTTTTCTTGAAGCCTCAATGCAGCAAAATCAGTTGGAGTTTGCAATCAAGGTCTTGCAGCTCAAATTTCTGCTTCATGTCACCAGAGCGACGGGAACCTGTGTGGAACTGCAGAGTTCATGGCAGCAGTGGGACAGGAACCCTGTAACTGTCTATTCACGGGAACAAAACCCCTTAGACTTTATTATGGTTTTCAACTTAATAAAGTAAAGTGACCAATTCTAATGGAATTTTTCATTGAGGAATATAAAAGGTTGATCTTTATCTCTTATTATACGTGAGTGAGATATTTTAAAGATTAAATCATTTTTAATGTCCAACCGTTAACTACTTGCTGGGAGTTGAACAAATTGGTTTTCTGTTTATATTTCTGAAGATACAACTGATGGAAGGATGTATGAAGGTTACAGCAGAAAAAAATGAGATCTTGAGTGCAGATGAAAAAGAGAAATATGCACAGCAGATATATTCATGTTCTAAGATTTTGATTTTGTTGAGAGGAGAAGAAACTGTACAGTCATGCTGCAAGTATAGTGATAATAAAGATCAGAAAAAGATGTTGAAAGTGTTGAGAGAATGTAGCACTGTCAAGGTAAAATTTGCATAGAAAGGAGAAGCAATGTTGGTGTTAAAAGTATGTATATACTATATACAGCAGAAATATTAATGCATTGTGATACAGTTTTTGTGCGAAGATAAAGAAGGGTTTCTAGACAGAGAAATGGCAGTTAATGAAAGCAGGGTTTGGTTGTAAGGGTTTGTTAAATAGAATCTATATCATTTTCCGCTATACAAATATATCTTATGACAGATATTGATATGATGGTCTAAGATTAAATCACAGAGTTGTTTTTGCAGATTGGTTATTGATGTTGATCAATGTCTTGTAGGGGCAGTTGGTTATGTTCTGTTAAGTTTTAGGATCATTGCAAATGTAATAGCACTCTCTATATTGTCTGTGTTTTCCAAATACAACAATCTCTCTTTCATTTATAAAGGGACATGTCTATTCATTATTATTTATAAGGACATGCCTCTTCCATTAATTATAATTTAATCAATCTTATAATGTTTCATCAATCAATTAATAATTAAGAATAATATAATAATTTAATATTGAATATTAGATTTCATATGATTAATAATAATATAACATATATATTATGTTATTATTAATCAACATATATTATATGTATTCTAATCACCATACGACTAAAGCTACAAACATTCAAGCTCCATCTTAGCTATAGGGGGGATGATCAAACATAATGTGTAGTGGTCTCCTGTGTCAACACTTATGACCCTCACCATAGCTATACAAAACATCAACACTCCCTCTTAACTAGGGAGGATAAATCAATCCAATGTCAACACATATATGACACTTGACAACATCAATCATATGATGTAAGAAATAAAAGCATCATCCTCATGATGTAATCAATAGAAACCTAGTCTCAAGATGTAGATTGCCTCCATCGGCGATTCTATCCACAAGCTTTCAGGTGGATTGCCTCCATCGACAATTCTATCCATAAGCTCTCAGGTGGATTGCCTCCATCAACGATTCTATCCACAAGCTCTCGTGTGGATTGCCTCCATTGGTGATTCTATCCACAAGCTCTCGTGTGGATTGCCTCCATTGGCGATTCTATCCACAAACTCACGAGCTTTAGAGTGGATTGCATCCATCGGCGATTATATCCACAAGCTCTCGTGTGGATTGCCTCCATCGGCGATTCTATCCACAAACTCATGAGCTTTAAAGTGGATTTCCTTCATCAGCGATTCTATCCACAAGCTCTCGTGTGGATTGCCTCCATTGGCAATTCTATCCACAAACTCACGAGCTTTAATGTGGATTGCCTCAATCGGCAATTCCATCCACAAGCTCTTGTGTGGATTGCCTCCATTGGCAATTCTATCCACAAACTCGCGAGCTTTAAAGTGGATTGCCTCCATCGGCAATTCTATCCACAAGCTCTCGTGTGGATTGCCTCCATCAGTGATTCTATCCACAAGTTCTATTTATTATGATCTGTTTCAACCATCACAAGATGTCTATCACAATAGAAGGTCAATGGTTTGTTTAAGGAATTGAATCCACCATGTAGGAAATCATCTATTGTGATCTGTTTCAGCCATCACGCGATGTCTATCACAATAGATGGTTAAGTTATTGTAAGATTGTCACCTTTCAATAACTCTTACAAATACAAGTGCTAATCATTTGGAAGTCGTCACTTCCTCATGATTTACACAGGGGCAGGCCCATTAAAAACATGGAGTCACACATATGACATCCACCATGCCTCAGAACAGAGGGTGGAAACAACGGATTTCACCTTGAACTTCTCTCACAAAGAAGAACTCATTGAGAAGATATCAATTTGTTGATCTTTTTCATCTAAGATTGCTTAAGATAAACTGTCAAACTCCCTCTGAATCTGAAATCAATCTTCTGAGCTCCTCGTCCAAAGTTATCTCTGAAGTGTCTGACTCCCTCTGAATCTAATATCAATCTTCTTTTCCTATAAGAGCATCTCCGGAAAATATCAAGGCAAATATCTCTTATAGTACGTATAGAATTACGGATGACAGAGAGACTACAATGAGTAGATAAATGTAATATTCAAGGATAATAGATACTTATCTGCACATCAACATCCTTGACACACGTTGCTTCAATGAAGGTCCATATACATCAAATCAGAAAACACCTTCTCAAATTATTTGAGATACATCTCCCCTTTGAATCATCTCCGCACTACGGATGGTTCAAATGGGAATGTAACATTGGTTAGTATTCTCCCCACAATGTACAATTCCCACTCTTATATCATTGAACAATACTCATGTCTTCTTGTGAAATGACTTGATTGCTCCAAGAGAGGTGACACTCTATAATTAATGCTTTCTTTCTAGAAAGAGACACCCTTCCTTGAATATGTGCTTCTTTGATAATGCTTGACCACGATCATAACAAATTAATATATCTCTTTAATGAAAGTTGCTTTCAGGAATTTCACATAGACCCGTACACATTCCATCATAACTTTTGAATACGACACTTTCTCTCCAATCGCTCCGGTGAGATTCTTCAAAATTTGGTTTTCACCAACATATCCAAAATTAAAATAATCCAACGATGGATTTGTGAGATATGGTCCCTGTACCCAGACTGTATTTTCTGAGACAGTCGCACATTCACCAACAACAAACTACTCTTACATTTGCAATCTGACTCTGATACCATGTTAAGTTTTAGGATCACTGCAAATGTAATAGCACTCTATATTGTCTGTGTTTTCCAAATGCAACAATCTCTCTTTCATTTATTATATATTTTCTCCCACATTAATTTTAAATTTGCCAGGATTTTATGGAATTTTCATTCAGCAAGGAAAAAATCGCCTACGCCTTTATATTAATTTCCTAATTTGGAAAAAAAATTCGCCATCATCAATAAAAAATTTCCCCTAAATTAATGTATGATTCACCAGGATTTTACACTTTTTCCTAGGAGGGGGTTTCTTAAAGTTATCCCTGGAGAGAATGGTTGCAACAATTCCAAAGCATTTGAGCTAATTTTTAGAGTAAATCTAATTGCATAGATTTGTATATATAGATCATTCCTTTAGCAGTGTTGTGTAAAGAAATATGTGTATCATAATTGACATCAGTGACAGTAAATTGATGAGTAGTTATGTAGGTGCAATTCAGGATCTACCCATCACAACAGTTGTGGTGCGCATGACACAAAAGTGATAAAGTATGATATAGCTCATGCACATTCCATCGTAGGACTTGTTGTGAGGTTTTCGCCCCATTGCAAATGGGGACCCCCTCTTTTGTTGGTAGGTCTAGGTAGTAGAGCAAGTTTGGCAACAATCCAGGACATAGGAAGCATCCTTAGTGTCAAACAGGAAAATTGAGCAAAAATGGCAATATTTGACTAAGTGTCAAAATTTGGGCAAATTTGAGAAAAATTGGCAAGTGTCAAAATGGAGAAAATTTTGCAAAATTTGGCCAAGTCTGAAAGTGACAAATTGAAATAAAAGAGAAATCCTGAGCTAAGGAAAGGTAAATTTGCCTAAGTGTGAAAGGGAAGATGAGACACCTCTTTTGAAAAGTAAAATGGAGATGAGACACCTCTTCATTTCAAAAGAAATGAAATGAAGCCTCTTCTCATCTCAATTGGGGTGGATGAAACCTCTTCTCATCTGAAATAGGGTGGACGAAGCCTCTTCTCATCTCAAATTAAAGGTGGACGAAGCACCTTCTCATCTCATGTTGGGTAGAGATAAAATAGAGATAAGGCAGAGGTTCGATCCTAGTTGGATGAGCTTAAAATTCAAAACCCCGGGCTCAAAACTCTAAGGAATAAGTCCTCATCACTAAGGTTTGTGGCCTTGAGCCCATCAATATCATTCAATGGCGATATATACAGCCCCTGGATGAAACATGGGTCTGGTCTAATTAGACCATACCTTAATTCGATTAGAATGGGCTAAATTTGGGCCCCAATAGCTGGCGTATAGGCCTAAGGGGGCCTAAATCCGAAAGGTTAGAACCTTGATAGGGATTGTGAGTCATAAAATTGCAATACTTAGGCCCAAATTTTGAACTAGGGACCTCTGATATAAAACGTGTGGCTCTGATTGGACAAATCAGGCCTAGCGTATGAGCTGTGTTAAATTCAATGCAAATCTGGCCCCGAGGCTATAGCGTGTGGTCTCAACTCTATAAGGCAGGTCCTAATCAGCAAAATGGGTTCAAACATTAGCTCAAAACTCAATGCAAATCATATGGGGGCCCTAAAAGGGAAAGGACTTAATAAATCAGAACCTTAATTTGAAACGTATGGGCCAAGAAATTAATGGATCTGGCCTAAAATCATGGCGTGCGGACCTGATTTAATAAAGCCAAACCCATATCTAGGCACAAAACTCAATGAAATAGGGACCAAAGGCTAGTGTGTGGCCTTGAGATCATTAAGACAAACTTAAATTTGGTTAGGCCCTACCCCAAATTCAAACATGTGGTCCTATTCACATAGCGTATGGCAGATCTGGACCAAATCTCGAGGTGTGGACACCTTAAAACATTTGGATAATGCTTAAATCTGATTCAGCTAGGCCCTATTGTGTGGCACATAGCATTGGGGGCTTAAATCAAGACCTATACTTGTAGCATGTGCCCCATATGGCTTTAAAACTAAGTCAGATCTGGGCATTAAATGAAGTAAGGCCTGCCCTATATGAAATGTGTGGGCTTAAATTGCAGATCAGGCCTCAATAAAATTAATTGGGCCCCCCTAAGCATGAGACGTGTGGCCTAATAAGGCCCTAAATTAATTCAAGACCAAGCCCAATCTAGGCTCTAAACTCGATGTATGGGTCCCAAACGAAGTCTATATGTTAAGCTCAATGCAAATGCAGCCCCATCTCCTATCAAAGGCTCAAAGTTCGATACAAATTCAATGCAAAGGGTAAATTTTAAATGCAGATCTGAGAGTAAGGCCCTTGAATGGATAATTAATGGAACAAAATTCAAAGCAAAACATCAATTTAAGCAAGGAGGAGGCTTAGATATTTAATGAGTGGCATTCAAGATCCAATGATGGTCTGCAATCATAAGGAAAGGCAAGCAATTGGATCCAATGAGAAGGCCTCAAAATCAATAAGTGTTGCATTGAAGAAGCAAACCCAAGACATTTTTTATAAAAACAGGCCATGCTTTCAATTCAAAGAAGTTTTTCTCAAGTTTATTGCAGGCAGATCTGGAGAAGTCCGAGCCAACAGGGGCAGATTTTGGAGTTTCTTTTGTCATTTTCTTGCAGGGCTGCTTATTGGAGATAATACAACCCAATCTACAACACCTATTCTCCAAGTTTGCAGGTTTAAATCGATTTTTTTTCAGCAATCACCAGATTACAAACACCTGCAAGGTTTGATTGCAACGACTTAAGTTTTGATTTCAAGCTTTGATCAGTGATTTAAATTCTGACTTCTCAAATTTCAGATACTTACCAGCCAATTAAGGACTGATCTCACTCATATCAGAGGTATTTAAGGTTTGAAATCAATTAAAATCAGTCCTCAACTTAGAATTTTGGCCTTCTTATAACATTTTTCTATTGTTGACTATGATTTGCCATCATTCTCAAAACTATACAGTTTTGTATTTCTCAGATCTCAGTTAAATTCTTTGTTAGCTGCATAGTGAGAGTGATTTGAAACGAGTGAGATGAGGCCTAGATTAAAAATGATTAAAATTCCTAAATGTTTTATGCTATTTAGGCCTTAGGTTTGCCAATTTTAAATTCTGATATAAAATCCAAGGTCTGATTTTAGGCACTTCAGCAGCTCTTAACTTTGCCCCATAGACTAAGTTTGACGAAATGAACCAAATTTGACTAAGGGTTGTTTGTTGCAGGTTCTACTATAGAGAAAGGTGGTGAGAGCTCAAGGTCTAAAGCCAAGAAGATGGGGAAGAAAAGTTTACCAGCGAAAGCAAGAAGGGAAGAAATCAACAGTCCAAGAAGGCAACTTAGAAGATCAAAATATTGGTGGTATGCAAACCCTCCATCATCACACCAACAAAGATTTAGTATTGGAAGGAAGGCTGGATTGAAATCCATTCGTTGGAGCATCTTCAAGATATCAAGACATGGAAGGAAGACACGGCAAGTTCGCAAAAAGGAGACAAGACCCATTCGAAGAACAAGAGAGCAAGGGATGAAGAATATGGAAGATGAAGCAATTGAGAATATGAGCCCTCACAATTGAAGGCTTAACAATGATTTCTCATCAGCAAGTAGGGGGTATTTATCAAGTCTCTAGATGAGTTTGTTGAGGTAACAGCCCTTTGCTCAACCAATATAAACATCCCAAGTGTCCCCATGAAGGTGATTAATAAAATTGTGTCCCAGCTCATTGAATGCGAAAAAGAGAATGAGGATGAGGAGCAGAAGTCCCGAGGCGATGAGGTGGCATAAG
The DNA here is from genome assembly GCA_018584345.1 of Thuja plicata. Taxonomy (NCBI): domain Eukaryota; kingdom Viridiplantae; phylum Streptophyta; class Pinopsida; order Cupressales; family Cupressaceae; genus Thuja; species Thuja plicata. Next base: position 23,224 of record MU226557.1, read on the forward strand.
CCCACATGGTCCTAATTTGCTCATTGGTTGATAAATAAATGCTTAATTCTGATTGGCACATTTGGTGCCAAGTGGCATAGACCCACATGGCCTTTTTCTGATTGGCTCTTGGAAGCATTTGAATTTTCTCATTCGTCTACTAGTTGGTGGCTTCTTCTACAAGCTCTCTCTTCTCATTGGTCCACTTGTTATTGCACCTTATCTGGTTGTTATGTATTCGAATTTTCTCAATGGTCCTTGAAAAGCAATGTAATTTTTCTATTGGCCCACATGATGGTGCTTAATTGTAATTGGGTGGTCATTTAATATTTGTAGCTATGGTTGTGGGAATCCTAATTAGGGATGATGTGGTTTAATCTTGGCCCTTGATTTCAAATCAATCTTAGCCACTCATTGTAATTGAAGTCCCTATATAAAGGCTTGCTCACATCATTTGTAAAAGAAGAGTTATGTTGGAGAATTGTTGTCAAAGTACTACCAAAATTGTTCTCTATTCATTGTTGTGCTTTGCATGGTGGATATACATGATCGTTTTGGAGTATTGCATGGTTCTTTGCATCTCTCACTTAGATTAGGATTTCATTTCATGTTGGATAGAAGTAGCTTAGTTGGATGAAAGAAATTGTGGATGTTTACTTGTTTGACTCAAACAAAACTAGGCTGCTAGCCTCTTGTTGATGGTAAGAGTGCCTTGTGTGGTAAGCTATGTTAGCCGTAGTACTTACTTTATGCTGTTAGTTATATTATGTGTAGCTGACGGTACTTAGTTACTACCGGACGGCGGTTGGGAATGGCTGGTGACGTTTGGTCACACGTTTGGTCACACCCCTTCGGGTTTATATAAGCAATGTACTTCTAGGGCGACACCCCGCAGAAGCTATGCCACTGGACGATGCACACTGTCTGAAGGGAGTGAACTTCATAGACATTGATAATACCGTGCTCGTACTTACAAGGGGCCAAGCAAAGAAGGCCACATATTTGGATCCCCGTACGGAGACGGAGACCCAGGAAGCTACCCACACCTCACGCACGAAGGTGGATGAAAACATCGTAAGGCAAGTATTACAGACGGAGGTGCCAGTAAAACACCAGGCCCTCCTAGAAACCATACCTCAATTAAGGATGGCTATCCTTAACACGGCACCATCACAACCTTGTCAGGTACCCGAAACTCCTCCAAGTCTTACCACAGATCCTATGTTGCTGGCCGTGAATAGTGGGCGCCACCCAGCGGTGGTTGAGATGGCTATCCGTGGCACCACTCTCACAGACACCATTGTAGATGGTGGGTCTAGAGTAAATGTACTTCCGGAGGAGACATGAAAAAGGTTGGGGAAACCCACACTGTGGCCTCCGACATTCAACCTGTTGGGAACGGACCAGCACGGCATCAAACCCATCGGAACCCTCATGGCTCAATGCGTGATGATTGGTACATAGCCCTCCGTACTCAACTTTGTGGTGATCCCACTAAAGAAAAAGGGGTACAATGCTATTTTGGGACAAGGGTGGCTCACCTCGGCGAAGGTGAACCACAACTGGAAGCGGAACACACTCACCATGGAGAAAGTCGGGAGGAAGTACGTGATTGACCTCCGCACGCAAATGGTGAGCGAGGAGTTAGCATCTTCGGACTCAGAATCCGAAGGAGAGCAATTGGG
>MU226557.1:39909-50100 GCA_018584345.1 Thuja plicata
ATTTAGCAAGGGATATTACAGTGGTATCAGAACTTGCCTGCAAAGTGTTTGACAAATTGTCAAACATCCAGAATTAAACCACAGTTCAGCGTTTGTCAAAGTTAGAGCCACAAGGGGTTCTTACATTTGATCCTTTGTTGTGTTGGCCTATTAAGGTCTGACTTTCTTCTTTCAGTTATATACCCTTAGACTGTTACCAAACTGATTTTATTTTCCTGTGTGAGGCTTTGTTTTTCCTGGATGAATGTGTATCTATATCTTTCTTCTTTCCCTTCCTAGGGCCCTAATTGTGTCAACTCGTTCTCCTCAGGCTAGCAGTAACATGATCTGATACCACTGTAATGTCCCCTGTCAGATTTCTTTGTAATATCAGGACAATGTTCTTACCACTTTATTGCAAGAGACTTCTTCCTATTAAGACCTTTACTCTCAATAGTTATCCTGATAAACCCTGTCTTATAGGTCTGGTATGTATATGGAATGTAATTGCAATGAACTACTGATATATAAGTTAGATCCCAAATATATTGATATATATTGAATATACTATAATTGGAAGGGATATCTGATCTACAAGATGGATATATCGATGACTTATCCTATCTCTATGGTTCTTGTAATATGCACTGTGAAAGGATTATCTTGATACCAATATTTTGATCAAACAGCTGCTCAAATGTTTATGTAAATGATGTCTTATGATGTGTGAGCAGTATTCAGATCTGCAATATATAATCCTTATTAATCTGCTGATTGCTTGTATGCCAACATGATATACTGTTGCTTGTATCTAATTCTAAATACCAATCTGATATTCAAAGTTTATATTATATTAATCTAAAAGTTGAAATTTTGTACCAATCTGGGAAGGTTAGATATCTTATCAGATTTGGTGTGGCTGTAGCAATAGATGAAGCTTTGTTTCAGCCAGTAATTGCTTCTAATGAATAGAACTTTTCAAATTCTGAAAATGGGTTCCGAATAAAAAATCTGATTTGAACTCTGATCTGAGAATGAAGTATTTGCTAGGTAAAAATATATGCAATGATCTGCAGCTGAGGGACTGCCAATCCTCTTGAATCTTTAATTACTTAAGACACCGATCTGAGATTGTAGTGCTTGCCCGTACTAATCTGAATACGTATAAGAATATATGTTTTCAGCAAGTAATGGTTCCTCCATCCCATGGGTATCTATACACATTTATACTCCAATGATGTCTCTTTAGAGAGACATGTCATTTGATTATTTCTTTGTTCTAATTACCATCAGTCATATTTGTTATTAAAATATTAAATGTTTAACATTATTTTACTTGGTTAAAATGATTATATATTACAATATTAAAATATTTAGAATACTAATAATATGTAATTATTATATATTACAATTCTAAATTAAAATAATTATATATTACAATATTATTTATTTATCTATTTTTATATTTTATTATTATTTATTTATATTTAAATATATTATAATCATATTATATTATATTATGTTTGATAATAGATTATATTATATTATAATATTACATATTCATTTAGTAATATATAATATTATTTTATGCTATATTAATTAATATTATTTTATTATAATAGTTAATTTAATAATAAATTATATTACAATTTATTATTATTTATTCGTCCATTAATTTATTTTTATTATTTATTATTAAATCCTATTCTAGAAAGAGGACATTACATTCTAATCTTACCTCTGGCAGTAAATATATCTGTCATTTGTTATGTGATTAGTTGTCAGGTTGGTACCTCTTGCATCATATGAGGTTGGTTCATCCCTGCTATTAAGTTGGACTTGGATTAGGAGATTGTTGTCTCCTTTGAGTCGATGCTCATAAAAGTTGTATTGTCAAAGAGATTGGTGTCTTCTAAGGGTTGGAGCATTCAAATCAAATTACAATGTTCATTGTTATTTGTGAGGTTGGATTTAGATAGTAGATCCAAGCAACTTGCTCACTGTGGTTTTACCTCCTAGGGGTTTCCACGTAAAATATAGGATTGGGCACTTTTGTGTTGTTGCAGTCTTCACTTGCATGCTAATGCTTCTATTTGTTAGGCGATGATTGATTATTGTAAGTATTTTGCATCAAGCTCTGATGTAAGAATTTGCCTAATGCAATGAAAGAATATGCCAAGATCTAGAAGCTCAATGAATAGCACAAACAAGAGAGATAGGCAAATGATATGATCCTTAATTGACTGGATTCAATAATAATCATTAATACAATAAAGCCCCTTGACTACAATGTATATGTGTCTGTTTATATAGGCAAGGCATGATAACTAGGAGATATGCAAGAGATAACCTATCAACCACACTAGGTGGAATCGCATGTCCACCAAAGGTGGATCATCCTCCATTGTACAATGAAGTATGTGCAACAATGTGAGGATGATAATGTGATAAGAGCACTAAAGGTGGATCTCACACATAAAGTGGAAAGAGATAACAACCTAAAGTGGAATTTCTCCTACGCCATGTGCTAAAATAGAATGCAAACTCCTAGGTGTCTACAATGCAAACTACTATGTAATGCATTATCCTAAGTAAGCTTAAGTAAAGTGTAATTAGAATTAATTAATTACACTAACACCCCCCCTTAAGTGCAACTTAGGGGAATGCACTTGAACTTACAATGCAAAATGACAATGCAAGATGGGTCCCGACTACTAGGCCATGTTAGGTACCCATGTACAATATGCAAGTACAAAAGCAATGCAATGCAATCTCTCATAAAGCAGAGAAAGGGAGAAAACCTCATGGGACAAAACTCCCTCCAAAAAAGAGAGATGAAATAAACAAGATGCTTGATGCATGAATGGATGGAGGACTCAAGACCCCCCGAGGACTACATACATCATGGATACACAATCAAGAATCCCTCCATGGGAAGAAAACAAGGAGACATGACATCCCCCCCATAATGAACAATCCCCTGCAAAGATGGTGAGTGCTTGAGGGCAAAACATAGACCAATGCCTACAAACAACATTTCTCCCCTTAGGAAGAAGACATACCAAGTACAAATGCAAGAATGCTTCCCATTGTGGATAGCAATTAGGAAGGGGAATCCAAATTAAATATGATGTCTCTGAAATAAACTCATGTGTCGCCATGTCCTTGGATGATGAAGATGCCACGAACCAATCAAGAACATACCCAATAGAAGGTGACAAGCAACGAACCAATAGTAACCGAGTGTGATCAAGCTCCAAAGACAAAAATGTCTCCTTTCAATAGGAAGTAGGAAGAGAGATAAAGTAGCCCCCCCTCAATGTAGAAGGTACACCAATGGTAGATGCTCCAGGATCAATGTAGAAATTGCTCCATGAATACTAACATACGTTCCTCCCCTTAGGAAGAAATAATGTCATAGGTGTATGAATGAAGCCTCCCCGATTTGTAGGAAGAAACCTCAATATGTATGATGTCTCAGGAAACTGAATAAGAGTCTCCAACACATAAGTATGATCAACCTGAACCATGCAATGTGACATATCAAGTGAAGGTATAGTAGATTCATGAATGTCAATCTCCAAAGGCTCAAATGTCTTCTCTGAAGATAAAGAGACCTCCTCCAAATGTTGTATCAAAGGATCCACAATCATGTCAAACTGGAAAGAAGGATAAAGTGGAGAATGAAGATGAGGGTCAGAGTGTTCCCTCGCAACAACTGAAGAAGGATCATCCTCATCAAAGAGAAGATGAATGTCATCAATAATGTCTCCCAAATCTTCAATGTAAGACTCCACAAACAACCCTGCAATGTTTGTGAAGAAGTCATCCCATGGAACTGTATCTGAAAGACGAGGAATATCTTGTTGCACTGAATCACAAGAATCCATGGATGTAGGAATACAAGCATCATCAAGAGCAACGGTAGAAGTGATCTCAATTGGAGAAGTAGAAGTTGCACGTTGAGCCAATAAATCATCATAGCTCTCAAGGAATGCAAGACGTGCAATCTCCTTTAAGGTAGGCTCATCATAAGGAATGTTATCTGCATCATCAAGTGGAATGAGACAATCTGCAACTGGATCTTCAGGGAATCGAGGAACATGTGGATCTCCAAAGTGTTCCCAAATAATGGTTTAATATGTGCATGGGCACCTAATATCTCCAAGCTTGGGTTTGATGTCATGGAAACACGAGTTGATGCTATAAGCAATCAATCCCATGATATCCAAATTCCTTTCACACCAAGCTAATTATTTCAACTTGGACTTTGGCTTAAGAATGAGTCCATAAAGATTAGATAAGGTTTTAATCCATCTACAATATGTGATGGTCTTTTGCCCATGACTCCTAATTATCCCCATTAAAATGTACAATAGCAGGATGAATTGTATATTCCATGATTTTAGCCATGATCCACTTCTCACATGAATAAATGAGATCAACAAATCATCGCACCCCCCACAATGCAATCAATCAAAGAACTCCCCCCAAAATGATGATTTTGGCACTTTATATATAGTGTGTGTACAATTGCCACTTGCAAAATAAGGCAAAGTAGACTTCTGATTTGAATGATTATAACAGCAAATATGAAGCTATAGCAGACTCAAACAAGTAAGACACAAGATCACTCAAGAATCCAATCAGTTACAAGTGTCAAAATAGGCCAAAATAGACCAAATGTTGAAAGTGATAGGTCCACTCTCAATATTTACAAATTAATAGCAATTCTAGAAAGTAGACAAAAAATTGTGCACTTTCAAAAAAAACGGCACCTGAAAATGTGTCTGTATGAGCCCGAACGGAGCCTTTGAAGTTGCAAAATCGGGGATTGGACAGGTACAGACTATAGTCACCAAAAACTGTGATTTCTGCAAAACATGTCTACCAAAACCAAAAACTAACAGCACCAATACAAAATTTATGAGATTCTACCAAAAATTTAAAAAAAAAGCCTCGAAAAAAAGAGTCAAAATGAGCAAGATATGAACTTCCAAATTCAGACTACAAAATAAAAACTGCAAATGGTGAGGGGGGCAGAATTGTGCTAACCCTAACGACGTCGACAGAACCACTCGATTAAATTTGACGTCCAAACAATCGTCAAATTTAAGATCATAAAATGCTTGCGCGGACACAAGTTTAAAATTGACGGCCAAACGTGTCAAGGCAAAAAAGAAAAATCCTGCTATGACGGCCAAACGGCCATCAATTTTAAGATAGGGAAAATCTACATTTGAAAAAATTATACCAAGCCTGTGTGAGCAAAAATCTGACTGTCTCTGTACCACGTGTCTGTGTCGAACTGGATGCCTTTGTTCACGTGGATGGCAGAGAGTGGGTCATGTTTTGAAGCTCAGGCGGCACGGGGGTTTGAACAAAATAGACAATGCGCGGGGGTTTGAACAAAATAGTCCTGTCTCTTGTCTGTCGTGGGAGGGAGGTTGCCATCGGTGGAGACTTCTGCGAAGGCACTATTATTGAGCGGCTCGGTGGAAGCATTGTGGTCGCCACTTGTGGAGTGGCATCAGTCAAAGGCGGCGCAATCTACAGTACGAGGGGGAACGGTGAGGCCTCACTAGGTATGCCACCTCATGAGATTGGTTAAGAATGAGGCCAAAGGGGACAGAGATTCTGCTCTTGGGCCTAGGCTCAACTTAAGGGCACCCTATTGCATTCTTCCCTGCAAGCCTATATGGGATAATTATTGGGGTAACAAAGAAAGGGATCACTCATAGGCGGAGAGAAGGATAACGTGGAGGAGAACAGTGCACAAGGTCCACTAGGTATGCCACTTCATGATTATGGTTACAACCACATGAGGCCAAGGGGGACAAAGTTTCCACTCTTGGGCATGTGGTCGGATATAATTAGGGCACCTCATCATGTCCTTCCTATCTCAATAGGTTCCCCAATCATAAGAGGAGAGAAGGATAGCGTGACAATGGGGAACGGTGTACAAGCTCCGCTAAGTACACCACCTTATGAGTAAGGTTACGACCACATGAGGCCAAGAGGGATAGAGTTTCCGCTTTTGGGCCTAGGGCTGGAGATAATTAGAGCATCTCATCATGTCCATCCTAACGAGATCCCCAATCATAAGAGGAGAGAAGGGTAGCGTGATGGAGGGGAATGGTGTACACACTCTACTAGGTTCGCCTCCTCATGAGCATGGTTATGACCACATGAGGCCAAGGGGGACAGAGTTTCTACTCTTGGGCCTAGGGCCGGAGATACTTAGGGCACCTCATCATGTCTTTCATATCTCAACCCTCATTATGGTTGAGCCCGTGAGAATTATGTGCTATAAGTATTTCTCTCTTAACCCTAAAAATAGATGCATTACGTGTATTATGATTGTATTATTATTATCTTATTTGCCTGCAAGTTCCAAGACAAACTTATTTCATCTTATTCCTAGGTTAGGGTTATATCACTATATTATGTTCCTTGTTTCATTTGGACTTGTAAATTTAGGGCAGAGTATAAGGTGATCCAAAAGGGGACATTACGCGCTTTGCCAAGTTGAGTTCCAAAAAAAGACAGATAAGCAAGTCTAAGCACAAAAAGAAGAAAATTGTTGGGGATGGTATGATGTGAGAAGAAGTGTATAACATTAATAAAGAGGCAAATGAAGAAGTAATGGCAATCACACACTCACAAACAAAGAAAGTGTACTATCCAAACCCAAGTATAAAGGTAAAAGCCATTTGAGCAAAGGTGAGGTGATTTAATATTGGGAAAAAAAGATCATCACGATTTGGTTAGCAGAACCAAAAATGCATTCTACTTCAGCCCCTTAGTACTCTCTACTTCAGCTCCGATGGAATCAAGAGTATCATCATCATCCTAACTTGCCTTTACTAGCCTTTCAAATTATGAGTCACCATACTTAAGTTTCATGTCAAAAAGAATTCTGACTTGTTTAGAGAAGACGGTAAATATAAAGTTATAAACAACTATTTTTGTAAATAGTTATAGTATGCTATGAAAATAAAGTCGAATATGGCTTTGTACGTTACACTTGTTAACACCAATAGTATGTAAGGTAAATTAAAGCTTTGGTTAGTGGTTGTAAGTTGTTGTACCCGACACGTCCCTTAGTAAACTAACCTACATGTATGATGAAGGTCAAGGAAGGGAGCTCTCATGTTGTCATGTTAGTATACACTATTTAATATCAATAAAGATGCAATTACATCAATTATGTATTTGCAATCTTTGGTATGGTTCTTCTTTCTACAATTACTAATGCATTTTTAATTGTAAAACACGTCATTATAATGGCATGTTCAAAACTTCAAAGCGTCTCAAAATCCTTTGGGATGTAATGTCCCCATTTTAGCTCGCCATGGTTTATGATTGGTTTAGCCTATCATTGGCCCTCGTAGGCTAAGGCTAATGGTTAGAGGGTCCCAGTTGGCATAACCAAAGGCTCTTTCCCTTCCAGAGTACAGAAGTATTCAGGATTGTTCTTCATTTGGTTCAGTTTGGCACACTTACTATTTATAGTAAGTGACTATTTCAGGAAAGTCATGATTACTTATTATAGTAGGGCACCTGAACAAGCTATGATTGCAATGTTAATCCCTTGTACCATTGGGTTCATTAGATATTCAAGGACTTACTATTTATAGTAAGTCATATTTACAGAGTTACTATTTTTGGCAAGGCACCTGGATGCGTGGAGATTTGCAGTGTTGACCACAATTCTCGATGGCATAGCAAAATAATGAGTATTCAATGCGATATTAAATTATGATGGCATTTAATGATAATTAATTATTAATAAAGAGTTCTTTATTAATAATTCATTATAAAAGTCTATTATAAAGTAAACGGAGCCAAAATCAATAATAATAATAATATGGTGCAAATGGTTCGTGATTTCAAGCACCAAGATAAAATTTATGGTCCTGCCAAGTTGGTGTAAAATTTTGCATAGAATTAGACTTAGATTACATGAATAAGAAATTAACTAGGGTAAGACAATATGAAATAAAGCAGAGCAGAAACGACAATGCGAAATAAAGCAGTTTTTTTGCCCTAATATAAATCGGCATTGGGGTTTGTCGTCTAATTCTATGTGGAATGTTGGAGCATTTTGCTTTAGGCGGCCGAACAACTGCATTTGTGATCAGTCCCAATGGGAAAATCACCAACGGCCTTCGACAATTTTGATAGAGGAACTATGCCCTTCTGTCGAATTTCATACGGCTTTGCCTCCTAATCTTGAACCCCTGCACCATTACGGAAGGTATTTTACTTCGGTTAGAGATTTAAATAAACAATTCTTTGTTTTTTATAGAACCAGGTATGCGCATCATCCTAATCCTTTGCTTTCAAAGTTTACACAGAATGTAGTCTCTAAAAAAGGAAGTGCTGGTAGATTTCTTTTCTCTCCTAGGGTTTCCCCAAAAGTTATTCCCCAATCTTTTCCAGCCTCTAAGAATGACTGGCAACCGGCTTATATGCAAAATGCACAAAGATTTAGAAGCTCTCAGCACAGGAAGAATAAGCCAAACCTATATCGACGAAATGGTAAATTTTTACTCCCCACCCTTAACCATTTTGAGCACCTCCAAGAAAATAATATAGATGATAGGGATATCTATACCCCGCCTCACCTCAAAAACACAATTAAACCTAATAGTGTGAATATCATACCGAATCAACATCAAACCCTGAACCCCCAAATCTTAGAGAAATCTAATAAGGAAGAAGTCATCATTAAGGGAGACTATCGCTTTACAAATGGATTTAGGGATCATTGTCCAGCTTCAGGTTTGTACGGGAAATGGTATGGTTATAAACTTGAAAGGAATAATCTCAGAGCATGGCTCCTTGAATCCTTTGGTGAACAGGTAAGTATGACGATTTTAAATGATAATTGCTTTTATGTGGAATTCAGAAATGTAGATATTAGAAATAAATTATTAGCTGAGAAGCATATCTATTTTCTAGGGCATGCAATTAAATTTATTAGATGGCAACCAAATTTTAATAAAGACATGTTTGATGGCATTTCCGTTCCCTATTGGTTTAAAATTAAAAATATGACTGTTGAGCTTATGCACAGTAAGGTTTAATCCCAAATTGGCGATAGAATAGGGACAATGTTGGGATTAGAATTAGATCTATTAGATTCATCTATAATATTCTGATTCAAAGAACGGACAATTTCTCCTTCCCCAAGAATCTTAAATTTGAAACTAACCAAATTACATATAAACTAAGCATAGCTAAATACTATGGCGAAATTTCGCAAAAAATATGGTTAAGACCTAGGACTGATGTTAATAATACCATTATAGATTATACGACAAACCTTAAAACTCTTCTTAAGGACAAATTTGATAATTTCATTAGAAAGAGAAATGAATGCAGGTTTCCTATATTTCCAAAATCTACTAATTACTCTCCTATAGCTTCCTTTTTAGAGGGAGGAGGGTTTGCTATCAACTATCAAATTTCAACAATACTAGGAATCCAGTCTGAGACCTTAGATAATAAAATTAGCACTATTAATAAAATATCCAAACAAAATTTTGTTAAACTAACAGAAGACACGGGAACTATAATCCAAGAAGACAATGTTGTGATAAATCAATCAAAACAAGCATATAGGTATTCGGAGAAATTAATCTTAGAGCCGAAATTTAATAACATAACTAACTCCAAATCAATAAATAGAAACATGGTTTTCTCTGATTCTTCGGATGAAGAAACTAGTGATGTAGAGGATAATAATAGGAGGAAACTCAAATTGATAAAGAAAATAATAGAGGTAGATAAAGATACAATAACAGCGGATATTATTTCATACCATTTAGATGAGAAAGCAAAATTAGCAGCTCAGGAGAAAGTAATTAAACATGACACCTTATTGTCTACAATGCATAAACAGATGTAATGTCCCCGTTTTTCAGACTTCGGGATTAGCTTGGTTTGGCGACCCTCGCAAGCTAATCGGGTGTTCAGAGGGGTCAGATTGTGGAGCCAGCGTTGGGATTCCATTCTGGAGATTCAGTTTATCAGGTTTGCTCTTCATTCGGGTCATTTTGGCTGACTTACTATTTTTAGTAAGTGGGGTTTCTGGTATGGCCAGGATTGGCAGGGTGTCTGCACAGAGCGTCAGATATCTTAGGATCGAGTTTCAGAGAATTTCCAGTTTGAGGGACTTACTATTTATAGTAAGTCTATTTTTAG
>MU226557.1:70398-83106 GCA_018584345.1 Thuja plicata
TATATATATATATATATTTTGTTATATATACAGCTAGGTACACAAACTGTAATAATAAACATTTTCTCATACAGATATATTCGATGATTATAGAGGGTACTCATGATTATATTTTCAAAAAGTTTTATTATGATGGGAATTAAAACGTTTATTTAAGCTTTCAGAGATCTTCATAATGATGTAAGGATTTTGATGATATTCTCAAAAAGATAAGACAAATATAGGCAAATTAAAAAATAATAAATTACAGAAGAAGAACATATAGAATTGCAGGTACATATGACACGAGTAAAGATTACATAACTAATACTAAAATTAGCAAAGTTAGAAGAAATATAATGACAACATATACTGAGTTAACAATTAAAGATAGAGGAAGGTCAAAATTAGCCCAGATGGAATAAACAATTAAAGAAGCTAATATTCTAAGCAAACAATAACGACCCAGGAAGATTAAAGGCAGAAGCTAACAAACACAGGAAGAATTATATTGAAAGACTCTATATTTAGATGGAAAGTCATATGCATCCTTATTCTTAGATATATTTAGATAGGTCTTGATGATATTGTCCCAAAAGCATGTTTTGATCAAATTGAAAGGCAGCCATGTGATAATATTAGGATTCTGGGTAGAATAAGTTATGGTTTTTGATTGATGTACTACATTAATAGTTTCTTTCTGAATGAATTAAAAAGAATGAGCAAAATAGAGTAGATTCTATGCATAGACAAGATATATATGGAATTTATTTGTAAGGAATATTGCTTTTTCCAAATATAAAGGGGAATTTATATAGGATATTTTAGATGGAAAAGTCATATGCATCTTTAGATATATCTTTATGATATTGTCTTAAAAGAATGATTTGATCAAATTGTAAGGTAGGCATGAGATAAAATTATGTCCTGGGTAGAGTAAGATCTAGTTTCAAAAGACGGAACTATATTATTTTCTTCCTTTTCTGAAACTATAAGGATGAGCAAAACAGAGCATGTGTTATAGATAAGAGGCATAGACAAATATATAGGGAATACATTTTTTTCTCATTTTTCCAAATAAGGATGGAAGAACTGTGCAATATGTAACAGGCAACAAAAGATCTTAAATCTTCAGAATGAAGCCTATAACTTATAAATATTAGAGATGGAAAATTAAGGGGTAATGATGAGTAACCTTTCATTGGAAGTCTTTTATGATATAGAGTCTCAATATAGAAGCAATGGTTATATAGAAAAGCATATACAGGTATAGAAATAGATGGGTTGTATATATCTATATATATATATATATATATATATATATATATATATAAAACATTGAGATAGGTATAAGTAGGATACACACTATTTAGAAGGATTTATTAACAATGAATAGAGGTGCAAATAACTAAAGATATGTTTCTAAAATATGAATAAAAGGAGTAATAGAAGACAATACTGGTAGAAGGAATAGACTTGCGAAAATGGACTAACCTTATATACTCAAAGGGTTTCTGTATGAAGAAAGGCTATGCAGGAACAGGTATGGAAAAAGCACCAGAGTATACTGATAGCAAAAATGTAGATCGGAAAGGACTTGATTCAAAGGACAATGGTTTATAACAAGAGGACTGATCAAAACAAAGACTGAAATATAACAATAAGAAATTGAAGGATGTACTGTAAAAAATGGATGTATTTGTATGTTTTCAAAAACAAAATGGATAAGATCCATAGTTCTTGTAAATGAGGGAATGCCCTCATAATTTTAATGTAAATACTGATCTGGACCTTGGTCCCGAGCTAGACTGGAAGTTTTCTTCTCCATTCTTTCCTACCAGTGCCCGCAGTGAATGGAGATTTGTAAAATTGTGATTTATATTAATAAAATTTTGGCCACGGCCTTTTACCGATCAAAAAAAAAAAAGTGAACGGGGCCAAAAGACATCACTGAGTATTAATGATTTTTTAAAAGTTGGCGCCCAAACTTAGTATTTCATTATAAAGTCAACTTGCAACATCAAAAGCAAATATATACGTCATTAATGAGACTTATTAGTGAAGCTTCATGAATCGAACTTGTTGAGGAATTATAAAAGCCAAGGAAGAAAATCGACCTCATTATGCTCATGATATTTGACTTGGTTTCTTTGACGTCTCTTAGAATTGTGCAAAGGTTTTAGCAACCAGACTCTGGAGAATGGAGTTCTTCATAGTTTCAGCATTTTGAGGTGGTGAAAGATCCATTAAAGTCTACAATTCAGTGATGGCTTCAGACAGGAGTCATATTTGTGCATGAATGGTGAAGTTTTGTGGAAGATAGAGTGATAAATCAAGGGTTAAATCCAAAGTCATCCTATAGTAGCTATTTGCAGCATTTTTAACACATATCAAACAATGCCTATGCTGGCTGTACAGACTCCAGCACCCCACGTGTGACCTCCAGCTGTGGCGTGAGATTCCTACGTTCAAACGCCTTTATTTTGGTGTTTACTTCTACCCTATTATGGACGCCTAGCAGTTTAAAGGGGTTTGCTTACGAGTTGGAGAGGTTACTCGTCAAATTCCAAGTGGTGTGATTCAAGCTGCAAACTTAATTTCAGTATTTAATAAGTGTAATTGCTTTGCATTGTAAATATCTATTAGTCAATAAGAAGCAATTCCTGCCTATGGTTTGCAAGTTAGTTTCAGATTTCATTTTATGCAAGCATTTTGATATTATCAATTATTTTCAAAAAAATTTAAAAATCTATAAAAAGCATATATATTCAAAATAAAAAACATATAAAACATAGACAGTTACATGGTTGGGTAGAGGTTGGACCAGCAGGGTTCATCACATGGGACTGATGCCTTCTAGAGCAATAGAGAGGCTACAAATTCAAAAGAATGTAGTTGTTATTTGATCTTTCATGTGAATTTACACATTAGAATGACACAATATCTAGTAAGCATTGTTAGGTTCTGGCAAGGCAACTAACTTGATGTTTAGCATTCCAAAAGTAATTACAGGCGGTCAGGTTAGAAATTCAAGATGCTTTCCTGTGCTTAAGGCATCTGATATATATGTGAATTCTCAATCAATACAGAAGTAGTAATTTGTTGTTGACTCAATAAGTTATTTGTAGTGCTTTCTTTATACCATTGAAAGTAGATTTTGACATTTGCCCCATGTTAAAGCTCATACATGAATACTGTCATCCAAAGGCCATGTACACCTGAAATTTGCAAATTCAAGCTGCTCCTGTTCTACAACAGTTTCCTAGTACCAAAAGGTAGGTGAATTTTCCAAACTGGAAGTTTACTTATATTCACTGCAAAGGGCACTAATAAATATTAAAAACTAGGCAAACCCTAATAGCTAGTATGGAGTCACCATGGGTATCCAATATTTCAAATCGCATAACATAAATAATTTCACCAGCCAAATTATACAGTATTAGCAAACTCTGACAACCGTGGTCAAGGGTTTCAACCATTTTACTTTTACGGTTTAAGTCATTCTACTTTGCAAGTTTGCAGTCATTTCACAGCCAGTACTCTCAAAGTCTGTAAGCTTAAATTTAACTGATTTTCAGTCCTGTATAGATTCTAACGAAGCCTAGAATTCCTCTAAATATTTCATTTCCTAAATGCTAATATTTAGTTAAAGTTCCACTAGAGTTTCCCTAATTACTTCAAAATTGACAACAACATTAAACGTTTGGCTGCAGATTCCTTGACTACAACTCATCATAGTTTCTAGATTCGAAAATCTCGCTTCGTTCTGGAGGTCTAGCCAAAACTCCTAACAAATTTGCCTTATTGCTAGAGCGTACAGAAAAGCAAACAATCATTTACTGCTGATTCCTCTGCGACTCCTCAGTTAGCCTAGAATCCATCATATCGTAGAACAGCATTAAAGATTTCAGTTCCCTAGAGTCTAGCTAAACGTCCACCTAAATTTACCCTCATTTCCCCACCGTACGGAAAAGAAATCAATCTGTGTCTCCAATTTTTCTGCTACTTCTCAGTTAAGCCAGAATCTATTAAAGAATAGACAGGAATAAAAATTGCATTGCCCTAGACACTGATCTATCTAACGTTCAGCTAAATTTGCCCCGAACCACAAGAGAAGAAAATGAGGCGATATTTTGCTGCCGGTACCTCTGCAACTTCTCAATGTCGATCAACACCTGAGCTTGTTATTTATTAATACTCAGATCAGATATAAAAGATTTGACATCTGTAAACTAATCCAGCTAAAATTTCCCCAAATTCACCCTGTAATAAACACAATGTTCGAGCCCATACCTGCTTGCTTGCGATCCTGCGGCCGTCCGGACTTGACCAGCACCTCCAAATCCACCAAACTGAGCGACATAAGGCCAAGCGTCAGCCCAGACATCATTCCAGCGAAAAGCACCAGTGAAAAACATATCAGCACATAAATCCAGAACATCGACGCGCAGCATTCATACTGCACAGCCATCCTCGAAACTTTAAAACCTTCCGAATTCTTGCAGCTCCAAATTCTCCTCCTAATAATGATGATGGAATACAAATGGTCAGAAATAAAAACGTGTCAGAGAATCACTCTGCACTGTTCTTCCTTCGACTGCTCTTTCATTGTTTCCATTTGCAGAGCTTTGATTCTGATTTCTTTTGCGTTCCTTGGAATCAGATGCTTTAACAACGAGAATTTAAAAAACAAAAAGCAAAAGCCGTGTACCGTTACGCGTCCATTAGCCAATGCGAGAGGAGGTGAGAGGGCAATTGTTAGCCGATAAGCTTTCCAAATGAACTTGCAAGTCAAAAAATGACTAAAAAATTACCAATAATATCTTGGAAAATATCTAGAATATGTGCACTGTACTGCAGTGCACTCCACCTAATTAGATTTCATACGTAAATAGAGATATTTCTATGCATGGTGATAGGGGAGAGGAGCCCATATATGATGGGTTTAATAGAGGATGACTCAATAGTGAGTGGGGTCTAAAAGGGTGATATGTTACGTGAATACTTTAGGATATGAACAAAATAGATTTTGAGAGGTGCATTAATTAAAAATATTTCATTAATGCATATCTTAAAAAGGATCTTTTTAAATTTTAAAAAAAATCATTCATGTTGTGCCACATGAGCACACCATTTAATATGATTTAATGCATATTTATGGGTCTCACTTTTTTGGGACCATTTTGGACACTTTCATAAAAAGCATGTTGATGTGGCATTGTATTTGACCATGTGGATTTGAAATTTTATTTTTAAATAAGGAACTTAAGAAACAAGCTCTTGTAAAAAATTAAGAATAATTTGAAATTTCCACATAGCATTTTGAAAAGGGTGAAGTTAGGGTGAGCACACCATAAAGATTTTGAGTAGTATGAAGTTAGGGTGAGCACATACTATTATTATTATTTAATAATGTAATCTTTTAATATTATTAATATTTATTTGTAAATTTGTTTCATATTGAAAAATATCTTGGAATGTGTCTTATTCAAATTTTTAATTAGTAATGATGTATTGAAAAATATCTTGGAATGTGTTCTATTCAAATTTTTAATTAGTAATGATGGCATTGAATGTATGTGTAAATTGGTATATATGTGTTGTATTTTTGTATTATATTTTTATATTAATGGAATGGTGAGTGCAAATTGTCTAATTGTTTATTTTTTGTGGAAATTATTAATTTTCAAATAATTATCTTTAGTCAAAAAAATTTATGTTTGAGTGTGTATGTGGGCGAGTGTATGGATTAGTGTTCGAAAGGGGGAGTGAATGATGATTTTGACATAGGAAGGTTATTTTGAATTAGAGAACATTAGTATTTTGAAGTGTTTTGAAATAGAACCATTTAAAAAAACACATGCATACTTTTATGTTGTCTTTTTTTATTTTTTTTCTTTTTTTCTTTTATTTTTTGTTATGTTGGGACAGAAGTAAATGGAAAAGGGTATATTGTTATATATGTATTTTTGATTCAATAACATTTGAATTTGTTTGTGTTGGTGTTTGTTGTCTTTTGAATATAAAGTTTGAATATAATAAGAGTTCATTGGTTCATATATAATTTTTCTGGTTTGAGTGGACCAAGGTAGTTGGATTATAAAGTACTATTTCAAATGTCGTCAGAAGAATATGTTATATAGTTATATTGAATTGAGGATATGATAATATATGCAGTCTAAAATGGAGCGTGGTATGTGTTGGTACTCCAAAAATTTTGAGTGACCAATTAAATTTTTCTCTAAGGCAAGGTGAGTACCCATAAAAAGCTTTTTGAAGAGGCCTACTTTGAGTGCAAGTAAGAAGAGACCTAGTGATTGCTATGTGAAACCACTTGGGGAACATGTGCACCACCTATCATGGAGTAAATATAGTGGGTTACAACTTCCATAAGTCGGATTTGTTATGTTTTGGAGATAGTCATTTAGAGGTCATTGCCCAATTCTACACTTGTGCACGTTTCTAATTTTATCAAGTGGCCCACTTTGACGGTTTATATCTTTGGCCTGATGGATAGGCATTACTTAAGGAGTGTTCCAAGATGTTGTAGGCATGAAAATGAGTCAGCATGCCCATTTCCAGATCCATGTGAGTTCATGTGTTAGTTTTTCCATAGCTTTTTTTCGTTTGTAATTTATTCTGGTTCTCTGAGTGTAATTTGCAGAATTACAAAATACCCTACTTTGGGGTCCCGCGGTTTGCACCTGATTGCAACTCATGGAGAATTGAATGCTCCCCTATTTTGTAATCATGACAAGGTTCCCCCATGAAGAATTTTAGACCTTGGTCATTCCAGCTGCTCGGTTTGCTCAGCGAATTCCAAATCAGATTTGTGCAGTTTCACTAAGCCTAAATTCAGAAAGTTGGTAAGAGGCTAATTTTGAGGAGTTGTATTGATTAACCAGTTGATCATGGGAGCACGCCAGTTGAAGTATCGTATCCCTTATAAGAAAGTGAATCCATGTCCAAGTGTTCAGATTCTAATAGTTTTATTTGATGTCTTTGTGAAGTCAAACCCAAATGAATTATATTCAATTTTCTGTGTGCTAAATTACTAGAAACCAGGAGGCTGACTTTGCATGTTAATATCTTGATGTGAATTAATGGTCATAATAAATGGTTTGTTTGGTCAAATTATAATCATCCAAATGTGATACTAGGATGTATGGTAGAGCCTCGGGAATTATTTTGTCATTTTTAAGGGGATGATTCTAATTTCAATTTTCTCTACTTTTGACAAGTACCTTTGCAATTTGTGTAAGCGGTAAACTTGGGAGATTAAAATATCTCGTCTCAGGAAGCATCGGGGAGTTTTGTTTCTTCAAAGTAATAATAAACATGGAAACCTCCTATTCGGACATATTTGAATTCTTCAGGAAGCTTTTTGATCAGTTTTTAAGGCCAGTTGTTGTTTATCGGATCAGTATTGCAGAGATATAAAATTTGTTTCTAATGGTCGCAATCTAAATGATTCGTAATCCAATTGCACTGAAGGCCATGTTTGGATAAATTAAAGATGAAAATAAATTTCAAGAAGGACAATTCCCAAACCATGAGCTCAAGGACACAACTATTTTTTAGGATCAATGCTCAGTTTATGTGGTTTTAGAACATATTATTATTTTAAATCATTTTATGATTTAAGTAATAGCATTTGCAGATATATAAGGAGTTTGAAGTTTGTCAATTAACCATTCAGTCAGAGGGGAGAGAATCATGGCACCTGTTTGTTCAACATCTTTTCAAGCCTCGCAAGGAGTTTGTTTTAGCAAATAAGGAGATTTCAAAATACCAGTCAGTGTTGGATACCTTTAGGCTAATTGGAAATCAGATTATTCTCAAATCTTGTTTTATATTAGATTGAGATTAGGATCTTGTGTATCCTTGGCAGTTGTAAAGTATATTTTCTCAGACTTTGCCATTACTCCTCCTTTCCAGCTCCAAAATGGGAAGTCATATGAATTAGAGGGAGATGCAAAAAATATTGGGGCAATAGTATTTGAAGGTGTTAGAACTTTATCAATGGGTTTAACTTTCACCAAGCTTTTCCAACGTATGTTTGCTAAGAGGGAGATGTGAATTCTTATGATTGGTCTTGATGCAACTGGAAAGACTACTATTCTATATAAGTTGAAGCTGGGAGAGATTGTTACAACCATTCCCACTATTGGCTTTAATGTTGAGACTGTTGAATACAAGAATATTAGCCTCACAGTTTGGGATGTTGGAGGTCAGGACAAGATTCAACCACTATGGAGGCACTACTTTCAGAATATACATGGTCTTATCTTTGTGGTGGATAGCAATGATAAAGACCATGTTATTGAGGCAAGATATGAGTTGCACAGAATGTTAAACGCGGATGAGTTATGTGATGCAGTCCTCCTTATTTTTGCAAACAAGCAAGATCTTCCAAATGCAATGAATATTGTCGAGATCACTGATAAGCTTGGTCTGCACTCCCTACACCAGTGGCACTCGTATATTCAAAGTACTTGTGCTACTTCTAGTGAAGACCTTTATCAAGGCTTGGATTGGCTTTCAAACAATATTGCAATCAAGGCTTGAGAATAATACATTCTTGAAAGGAAGGGGTTTAGTGCGCGACCCTAAGTTTTCAATTAAGATGAAGGTAGACTTCAAGCTTGCAAGGACAGTTGCACATGATGTATGGAAAGGAACCCGCACTATGGGGAGGTAAAAAGTGAATGCAAAATGTGGATTCAAAGAAAAGCTTGTGAACTGTTGATAGTTTGAAAAGCCTGCACAATATAAAATGGAGGTCTGCATAAGGTGTGAATGAGTACAAAGCCTGCGCAATGTTTGAGTACAAAGCCTGCCGAATAATGATACAAATTCTATGCAATCTTTTGACAGGGAGCATGCGCATGAAACCACAAAAAAGGCACGTTAATTGTCTAACATAATGACAAAACGGCAGCGCATAGTCACCAATAGCCTACGCAGGTGAATAAAGAAAAGGGGTTGTGCAAAGGGTTAAGGAAAGCCAACACATGAAAAAGGGGGTGTTGTGTTTTGAAACTCTCATGCAATTGTAATTGGCAGGTGTAAAACCAAATTCCACAACCTTGTCAGCAAGTAGAGGCAGCCCGTGGGTAAAAGATGGAGTGTTGTGCAGGTAGTGTTGGAAAATACTTTGAAAAACTTTCAAAATGCATTATCCCACATTTGTAGGGAAATGGTCTTCTTTTGTGTTGTTATATGCCAATGCACGCAGCACAATTTGAAGAAAGATCCAAGAGGTTCATTGGTGGACGCGCTCAGCCAATGGAGTGTTGTGTTGACCGGAGGTAGGTGCAACCAAATTTTGGCGTGTGGTAGGAGGAAGAACTTTAAACCTTTGGGGAACTATCCCACATTGCCGGCGAAGTGGAATTTTCAAGTGTTTATAAACCAAAACATTCACATAGTGATATGAAGAAAGAGCCCTAAGGCTCTTGGTGACGTGCCCAGGCAGAGCTCATGGGAGACCGTGCCTAGCCAGGTGGATGAATTAGGTAGAAGACAAAATGGTTTTGATGGGGCCCGTGGAGGTGAGGTGGCAGAGGAAGCAATGGATTATGCACGAATCTCGAGGTGCAAGAGATCAATGATAGGCACAATGCCTTAGCCCAGAAGATGCAATGAGAAATTGATCAAGGCATCGCGCCTACACAACATGTGGCAAGGCCGATAGTGGGGTAGACCAGATGGCGGTGATGTGGCAGGCACACAGGAGAGGCATCTCAGATGGGCGGGAAAAAATAAAATCTACATAGGAAACATGTTAGAGCAATTTTATTTCCAACCATAGATATATGTTTACGGGAGGTTTTTTGAGGATTTTCAAAAGGCCAGAACAGAGGGGATATTTTCAAAATCAAATCAGGTTTTCAGATTTGGAGGCAAAGAAGATATTGTTAATTTCTCCTTCTATATAAGTAGGTTTTCTTCGTTGTACAGGGGTTCTAACTTCTGAGAGAAACTCTCTAGATTTTCAAGGTTCCATTAATGCAAGTTCTGGTTAAGATCAGTGTTATAATTTTAGAGTATTTTGTCATTTGTATATATTGAAGCAATGTTTTATTAATGAAATACAACTGAAATCTCTTTGCAAGCACTTGATGTCTTTGTGTGTTTTTTTTTGGAATTCTTATGAACTATACTTGTAAGGCATCTATGGTTTGTCATCTTCAAGGTAGATTGTGATATTATTCTTGAGTTTCCTCAAGGAAGGAGTCAATCTTGTTGGATAATTTCTGAGAATGTCAAGGATATGTGGATCTGATGATCATGTATTTATGATGAAAGAAGTAGTATGTAAGGCATTTTACTGGTTTCAGATATATTGAGTTGTGAATCTTTGTGAATGTCAGTTCAACTTGACTCCATACCCATGGATTAGGTAATGGTCTTATACCAAAACTGCGGAAAAATCATTTTAATCAACATTTACCTTTTTGTTTTAAGGGCATTAAATAATTGTCAGATTTAGTTTGATGGGCAGGAATCCATCCCATGATTCACTGAAAGAGTGAATCCAATAGGTGCACCCTCCTGAGCCTCTGAGCTCGAAGAGAAGAAGGATGAGAATCCTTAATCCACGGTAAGATTAACTATGAAGTAGTAAGTCTCAAAAGGTACAACTGCCTGAGTCTATGGAGCTCAAAGTGAAGGAGGATTGAATCCTTGTTGCATTAGTCTTTTTCCCTGCTTATCTAGTTGTTGGGCTAGAGAGAGTTGCAGATTTGAGTTTTCACAGATTTGCAAGAAAAAGTTCTAACTAATTGGTGACTCTACTGGGGAGAGGTGTAACAAATCATGTTTAATCTGTCCTAGACTCTATAGTTCTTTATCTATCAAATATTTTAATCCAGTTTCAAGTTAGCCCATCTGAGTCACAATAAAAAAATGGTGACTCCATTGGGGATGGTTGTAATAAATTAAGTTTAATTTTTCCTAGATTCTCTGGTGTTTTATTGGTCAAATATTTTAATCCAGTTTCAAGTTATCCCAACCGAGTCACACTAAAAAAATGGTGACTCTACTGGGGATCGAAGTAGGAATTGCATGATTGATAAGGTTTCAGATGAGCTTGCTCCTTGCCTTATTGATTTTCAGTCCAGTTAAGTCTGTCCAAGATTGCATAGAGTTGAAAGGTTATTTTTCATATTATGGGGTTTGAAGGTTATTGTTTTGTGTCTAAGATATTTTTGTCCAAGAATTGATGTCTTGTGAGGAGTCAGTTTTGTCTTGTAAAGTTGATTTTGCAAAGTGTTTGTCCTTGCAAACTGTCATAATATATTTCCCAATTTGTGTTGGGTGACGACTCTAGTCTCTACAACAGTGTTGAATGAAAGATCTATTTCAAATAGATGCAAGATAAGAAAGGTAGTCACAAGATCTTGAGGTGAAGAAGCATCCCAAAGAAAATCAGGGTGAGCTTCTAAGTTTTCAAGGAATGGATGCCAATGGAGGAATCGATGAACATACAGTGCTCCCCCATCATGAAAATGAGAAAGTTTAAATGCAAAGTTTGAAGAGAATTTGAGTTGGGATTAAATCTCAGCTGCTCAAGTTTTATGTCGTCTGAAAAGAGGTGGTGACTCTACCCAAGATTTTAGTGGAAGGTGTGAAGGTAACTTCAAATCTAGCATTTTGCAGCCACTACAATACATCCAGGTATTTTTTTCATTGGATAATTATTGTTCCATGAAAATTAGTTGTTAAAATTTTCCCTACTAAGTGGTCAGCACTAATTGAAAGGGAAGAAGGAAGAATTTGGTAACCATATCATGATTGATTTTGTTTTGAAGTTATGTGCAAGTAGAAATATATAGTAAAAAATTTCAAGCCTTGCATACTTTTAAATGCAATTATGCCTAATAAAATGTCACAACAGTGTAGTAGACAGAGTTTAAACATTAAGTTGTATGCAAATCTAAAATTTTGAAGGCATTCGTGGTTTCCCAAATACTTTTCCACTTGAAATCAGAGAAAAATTGCCAAGATTCAGTGGTGGGAGAGAGGAAAATGTTGAAAAGCATTGTAGAAAGTTCATGGACTTAATTGAGGATTTTGATATTAAATATGAGGATAGCGTTATGAGGTTGTTTATCCAGTCTTTGGTAGATGATGCAAGGTGGTGGTTCTCTTTTTTGCCAAAATATTCTATCTCTTCATGGGAAGAGTTAAGATCATCTTTTTTGGAGCAGTTTGGTGAAAAGGTTAATCCAGTTGCAGTGATAAGGAATTTCATGGAGATACAAATAAATAATGGTGAGTTGGTTCCTCCTTTCAATCTCCGATTTACAAAATTATTGGGTTAGATCCCAATGGATTTCAGACCAAATGATGATGTTTGTTTGGTTGTTTATTTAGGGGCATTTGGTAAAAGATGAGCTACTTGTTAAGAGATAAAGAGCCTAAAACTTTGCATCATGCTTTTATGATAGTAGTAGATATTGAAAATAATTTACGGTATGGAATCATCCCAAGGGGTTTTCCATCTAATTGGGATCGATGTCATAATGTATCAAATGCACCAGATATGTGTGGATCAAGAGATGAAGATCAATGTCAAGATGTTTTTATCCGTGTTGATTTAAATTATGTTTTAAAACAAAATGAGAGTGAAGAGTGTTTTCTGAAAACAACGGTTGACCCTCACATTGGTGTTAACATGGTTAGTGAAGAATTTTATAATGTTGTAAATGCATATATATATAT
>MU226557.1:85414-101467 GCA_018584345.1 Thuja plicata
CTTCTCCCTAAGCTTATCTTAAGGGGGGGTGTTAGAGTAATAGTCTATCAGGTTATTAATTAAATCATTATAATCTAATTACTAACTCACCTATTCACTCTAGTTGCTTAAGCTAACCTTAGGTTTTTCTTTTTAGGGTTTCGTGATTCCTTTTATAAGGATTCACTTCTTAGTTTTCTTCACAGAGTTTTTACATCACATTGTAATTCATAGAAACATATCATTAATATATTGTTTTCTTGAGCACATGATGTCTTTGGGTTTTTGGCCTCCATAGCCATTCTTCTCTCTTCTGTCTTGCTTCTCTGAGTTATGCATGCAGGTGATCTTGGGAGGATTTGAGTTTATCAAATCTAACATATATATGGGTTACACACCTAATAAAGTTGAAACTAGTTATGCTAGTTTTGGGGGTGTAGAGACAAATTGTGTGCAGTCAAATGTGGAAAGTAAAGAGGGGGAAGGTGTTTTATCAGATGATGATTTTGAAGCCCCAAATGAGGAAGTTCTATCAAACTTTGTTGATGTTGAATCTAGTTATGTTGGTGATGTTGAATATGATTATGCTATTAATAATGTTGACTACTATGATGATGATGAAATCAATAAATATCAAGATGTTGAAGATGAATCTATAGTTGACAATGTTTCTATTCAATATGTAGATTTTTCCTCTTTTCAGCACAATAGTGCAAATTTCTTGTCTCAGTTTAAGGAAGTTTTTTTTGAACAGCAAGAGCATGACTATGATGCAAATGAAAGTTGTTGTGGGCATTCCTTTGCATGAAAAGACATGAGCCAAGAAGTTTCAATCCTTGGTTCCAATAAGGAAGATTTTTCTCAAACCATGTTTTTGTCACATGGGGCTGTCCCAGAAGATATTTGCGAGGAATTGGTTGAGGAAGAGGATTCATGGTGCCACAATGACCCTGATCTTTATGAAGATAAAGTGATGGTTTATATGCAGCATTGTGAAGAGGATGAAGACTTGTTATGTGTTGGAGATGATTATGAGGATACTGATTTGACTAAAACAATGATAAATTCTTTTGTTTCAACTAACAATGATGATCATATTGATTTTTCAATTTGTATGCTTGCATCCTGTGACTTGTCATGTGAATTTGTTGATTATAAGAGGCATAAGGATTTTTATGAGATAAATTTTGAGACTGCGGTATCTCAAAATGTTTTTGAAAGTCTTTCAATGTGTGAGTTTCTAGCCTTAGACAACATTATGCCAACTTATCAGCTGGATAGTGATTCTATTCATGGTGGTTCCATAAATAATATTAGTAATATAAAGGATGGTCTCAGTCATAAATCTGAAATTATGGATCCTCTAGACCATGAAAATGAATATAAATTTTCTAATGATACTTCATTGTCATATTGGTATGAAATGACTTATGAAAGTTCTTAGGAAAGTATCTCCTGTGATATGGAGATTAAATCTGATTTTGCATTTGAACCAGAAATGGATGTCAGCTTATTTGATGTTAACATTGATAGTTGTGATATGGTTAATGGTATGAAATCAGTGTTTTGTCAAGAGAAAACTAGTAATGCTAATAATTTTTCGCATAACAGTGATCTGTGTCAGGATGAACATATGTGTAATGAACTGCTTGCTCATTTATTGGAACCACATTTTGAAATATTTTGGGTGAAGCTGAAAGAGGTTTCAGATTTTACATCAGATTGTTTGCTTTAGCCAGAGGTATGTTAATTTTTCCAAGAATAGGATGTAAAGAGTGTTGATGCACAATGTTTATTAGATGTTCAAATAAATCGGCAAGGGTGTATCAACTATCAGATAGAAAAAGAGTCTTTTCTTTTTCCAGTTCAGCATGTTGATGTTTCTCGGGATGAACTAAATTTGAATCCACAAGTTTTAGTTCATCATGATTCGCTTGAGTGCTTGTGTGATACACATAGGGTTGAATTTGAAAAATTTCCCTTTGAAATCCAAGCATGTGTTGAAGTAAGTTAGCATGTTTCCAACTACGTGATGGAATTGGAATCCATGTCTTCTTAGATGGTTAAAAATTTTTAAAAATGTCACAGCCTTGTGTTTCATGATGACCATCACTTTCAGTACTTTTGTGTTTTCAAAGTACCTAATGTCAATGAATGTGTTGATTATTTTTCAAGTGATAAACTGGGGAGAAGTAGCAGTGTGTTTGATCAGGCATATGACAGTGGTGATTTCAGTTTACCTTTGGTACATGGAGACGAAAATTAGATATTTTAAAGAGGTAAATTCTTATTTTAGTTTGATGGTTTAGGGTCATTTGTAAATAATATAAATGTTGTATCACGCTTTTCTTTTAGTTGTGTGTCGTGTTTTGTTTTCAATAAGGAACCCGGTTTTGGGAAGTCAAGAGAAGAAATATGATTTATGGTTTTGTGTTTAGTCTTCTCCACCAAGAGATTATAGATCCTTTACATGCTCACAAGGGGCATGCATCCCTAGACAGAGCCACTATTGGTACTCTCAAAATTTTAGAGAAAGTTTGAGTGACCAATTAAAAATTTCTCTAAGGCAAGGTGAGTACCCCTAAAAAGCTTTTTGAAGAGACCTACTTTGAGTGCAAGTAAGAAGAGACCTGGTGATTTCTATGTGAAACCACTTGGGTAACATGTGAACCACCTATAATGGACTAAATATAGTGGGTTACGACTTCCATAACTCATATTTGATATGTTTTGGAGATAGCCATTTAGAGGTCATTACCCAATTCTGCACTTGTGCACATTTCCAGTTTTATCAAGTGACCCACTTTGACGGTTTATATATTTGGCCAGATGGATAGGAATTTCTTAAGGAGTGTTTCAAGATGTTGTAGGAATGAAAATGAGTTAGCATTACCATTTCCAAATCTCTGTGAGTTCATATGTTAAGTTTTCCATAGCAATTTATTCAGGTTCTCTGAGTGTAATTTGTAGAGTTACATAATACCCTACTTTGGGGTCCCACAATTTGCACCTGATTGAAAGTCACGGATAATTGAATGCTCCCCTATTTTTTAATCATGACAAAGTTCCCCCATGAATATTTTTAGACCTTGGTCAATCCATCTGATCGGTTTTCTCAACAAATTCCAAATCAGATTTGTGCAGTTTCACTAAGCTTGAATTCAGAAAGTTGGTAAGAGGTTGATTTTCAAGAGTCATATTGATTAACCAGTTGATCATGGAAGCACACCAGTCGAAGCATCATATCCCATATATGAAGTTGAATCCATGTCCAGGTGATCAAATTCTAAGAGTTTCATTTGATGTCTTTGTGAAGTCAAAACCAAATGGATTTTATTCACTTTTTTGTGTGCTAAATGACTAGAAACTAGGAGGCGGACTTTGCATGTTAATATCTTGATGCGAATTAATAGTCATAATGAATGGTTTGGTTGGTCAAATGTGATAATAGGATTTATGGTAGAGCCTTAGGAATTGTTTTTTCATTTGTAAGGGGATGATTCTAATTTCAGTTTCCTCTACTTTTGACAAGTATCTTTGCAATTTGTGAAAGTGGTCAACTTGGGAGATTAAAATATCTTGCCTTAGGAAGCATCAGGGAGTTTTGTTTCTACAAAGTAATAATAAACATGGAAACATCCTATTCGGCCAGATTTGAATTCTTCAGGAAGCTTTTTGATCAATTTTTAAGACCAGTTCTAGTGGCTAGTTGTTGTTTATCGGACCAATATTGCAGAGATATAAAAGTTGT
This sequence comes from Thuja plicata, assembly GCA_018584345.1. Lineage (NCBI taxonomy): Eukaryota > Viridiplantae > Streptophyta > Pinopsida > Cupressales > Cupressaceae > Thuja > Thuja plicata. The sequence goes on from MU226557.1 coordinate 89,145, forward strand.
TTCTAATGACCACGATCTAAATGATTCATAATCCAATTGCACTAAAGGCAATTTTTGGATAAATTGAAGATGAAAATAAATTTCAAGAAGGAAAATTCCCAAACCATGAGCTCAGGGACACAACTTCTATGTTTGAGGATCAATGCTCCGTTTATGTGGTTTTAGAACATATTATTATTTTAAATCATTTTATGATTTAAGTAATAGCATTTGTGGATGCATAAGGTGTTTGAATTTTGTCAATTAACCATTCGGTTAGAGGGGAGAGAGCCATGGCACCCATTTGTTCAGTATCTTTTTAAGCCTCACAAGGAGTCTATTTTAGCAAATAAGGAGATTTCAAAGTATCAGTCAGTGTTGGATGCATTCAGGCTAATTGGAAATCAGATTATTCTCAAATATTTTTTATATTAGATTGAGATTAGGATTGTGTGTGTTCTTGGTGGTTGTAAATCATAGTTTCTCAGACTTTTCCATTACTCCTCCTTTCCAAATCCAAAATGGGAAGTCATATGAATTAGAGGGAGATGCAGGAAATATCGGGGAAACAACATTTGAAGGTGTTAGAACTTTATCAATAGGAAAATGAAAAGGGTTTACAATGGGTTTAACTTTCACCAAGCGTTTCTAGTGTATATTTGCTAAGAGGGAGATGCAAATTCTTATGGTTGGTCTTGTTTCTACTAGAAAGACTACTATTCTATATAAGTTGAAGCTGGGAGAGATTGTTACAACCATTCCCAGTATTGGCTTTAATGTTGAGACTGTTGAATACAAGAATATTAGCTTCATAGTTTGGGATGTTGGAGGTCAGGACAAGATCCGACCACTGTGGAGGCACTAATTTCAAAATACACAAGACCTTATCTTTGTGGTGGATAGCAATGATAGAGATCGTGTTGTTGAGGCAAGGGATGAGTTGCACAGAATGTTAAATAAGGATGAGTTACGTGATGAAGTCCTACTTGTTTTTGCAAATAAGAAGGATCTTCCAAACGCAATGAATGTTGCCAAGATCACTGATAAGTTTGGTTTGCACTCCCTACACCAGCAACACTGGTATATTCAATGTACTTATGCTACTTCTAGTGAATGCCTTTATGAAGGCTTGGATTGGATTTCAAACAACATTGCAAGCAAGGCTTGAGAATAATACATGATTTAAAGGAAGGGGTTTAGTGTGTGACCCTATGTTTTTAATCAGGATGAAGGTAGCCACGCTATGGGGAGGTAAAAAGAGAATGCAAAATTTGGATTCAGAGACAAAGCTTGTGAACTATTGACAGTTTGAAAAGCCTGCGCAATATAAAATGGAGGTCTATGAAAGGTGTGAATGAGTACAAATCCTGCCCAACAATGATACAAAGTCTGCGCAACATTTTTACAGGGAGCATGCACATGAAACCATAGACAAGGCACGTTAACTGTCTAACATAATGCCAAAAGGGTAGCGCATAGTCACCAATAGCATGCGTAGGTGAATAAAGCAAAGGGGTTGCGCAAAGGGTTAAGGAAAGCTAGTGCATGATAAAGGGGGTGTTGCATTTTCAAACTCTCATGTAATTGTAATTAGCAAGTGTAAAACCTAATTCCATAACCTTGCCAGCAAGTAGAGGCAACATGTGGGTAAAAGATGGGGTACTGCGCAAGTAGTGTTGGAAAAGACTTTGAAAAACTTTCAAAACGTATTATCCCACATTTGCAGGGAAATGGTCTTCTTTTGTGTTTTTATATGCCAACGCATGCAACATAGTTTAAAGAAAGAGCCAAGAGGCTCATTGGTGGTCGTTCTCAGCCAATGGAGTGTTGTGTTGACCGAAGGTAGGTGCAACCAAATTTTGGCACGCAGTAGGAGGAAGAACCCACATTGCCGACAAAGTGGAACTTTTAAGTGTTTATAAACTAAAACACTCACATAGTGATATGAAGAAAGAGCCCAGAGGCTCTTGGTGACGCGCTTAGGTAGAGCTCATGGGCGACCATGTTTGGCTAGGTGGAATACCTCGGCGGAAGACAAAATGGTCTTGGTGGGGCCTACGAAGGTGAGGTGGCATATGAAATGGTAGAGGAATCAACAAATCATGCACGGATCCTGAGGCACATGAGATCATATGAAATGGTAGAGGAAGCAACAGATTATGCACAGATCCTTAGACATGGGAGATTGACAGTAGGCATAATGCCTTAGCCTAGAAGATGCAAGGAAAATTGATCAAGGCATCACGCCTACACGACATGTAGTAGGGCTGACAATGGGGTAGACCATATGGAGGTGATGTGGTGGGCGCGTAGGAGAGGAAATCTCACATGGGCGTGAATCTTGAGGTGGAGAAATCAATGGATGGCGCAATGGCTTGAAGGGCAAGATGATCAAGATGATCTCATTGATGGATTGCGCCTAGCTGACACCTGGCAATCTGAAAGGTGGCAAGCCCAGGTAGAGGAATATGATGTAGGCACTGAGGTAGACTTGCAGAGCTAGTTAGATGGTGACAAGTGGTGTGTTCTGGTGGAGTCTGTGAAAAAAGGGAATTAAAATATAGAAATCAAAAGGCCAGAACAAAGGGGATATTTTCAAAATCAAATCAGATTTTCAGATTTGAAGGAGGCAAAGAAGATATTGCTCATTTCTCCTTCTATATAAGTAGGTTTTCTTCATTGTACAGGGGTTCCGACTTCTGAGAGAAACCTTCCAGATTTTCAAGGTTCCATTAATGCAAGTTTTGGTTAAGATTAGTGTTATAATTTTAGAGTATTTTGTCATTTGTATATATTGAAGCTCAATGTTTTATTAATGAAATACAACTGAAATCTCTTTGCAAGAACTTGATGTCTCTGTGTATTTTTTTGGAATTCTTATGAACTAGACTTGTAAGGCATTTATGGTTTATCATCTACAAGGTAGATTATGATATTATTCTTGAGTTTCCTTCAAGGAAGGAGTGAATCTTGTTGGATAATTTAGGAGAATGTTAAGGATATGTGGATTTGATGATCATGTATTTGTGATGAAAGAAGTAGTATTTAAGACATTTTGCTGGGTTTAGATGTATTGAGTTGTGAATCTTTGTGAATTTCAGTTCAACTTGACTCCATACCCAATGGATTAGGTATTGTTCTTATACCAGAACTGTGGCAAAATCATTTTAATCAACCTTTACCTTTTTGTTTTAAGGGAATTAAATGATTGTAAAATTTAGTTTGATGGGCAGGAATCCATCCCATGATTCACTGAAAGAGTGAATCCAATAGGTGCACCCACCTGAACCTCTGAGCTCGAAGAGAAGAAGGATGAGAATCCTTAATCCACTGTAAGATTCACTGTGAAGCAGTGAGTCTCAAGAGGTACACCCGCCTGAGTCTGTGGAGCTCAAAGTGAAGGAGGATTGAATCCTCGTTTCATTAGCCTTTTCCCCTCCTTATCTATTTTTGGGTTAGAGAGAGTTGTAGATTTGAGTTTTCACAGATTTGCAAGAAAAAGTGCTAACAGTATGTTAGAATTGTAAATAATTAAATCATGTTAAGAATTTTGTTCTTTTAGTTTATTTTATCGGGTAAGTCTAACAGAGAAGTCAATATCAATAGTATAGTTTATTTATAGGTAGAGCTCATTTGAAGTTAAAATAGTGTTTAGTAATAAACTATATGTTTATGTGTGTGTGTGTGTGATTCATTTGTTGTCAATTGGTAAAGCTATGATTAAAGATTAAAAATTTGTGTAAGATTTAATTAGATTTGGAAAGCATGATAGACTGGTGATAACAAGAGGGTAGGATGATTTGTTTGATTAGAATACTAAGACTTTTAACTTAGTTTGAGATATTTGATTTCTTAGGATGTGGAGTTGTTTTATAGTTCAAAAATGTATGTGTAGTTTGTGTTATTTATGGGAGAGGAGTAGAGTTGGGAAACTATGTTTGTTTCGAGTATTTTTATTTCAATTCTTATATTATGCAATTCTTATATGTATAAGTAAGAGTGTTAATATAAAGTAATGGTTAAAAAGTTTTGAAATGAATATGATGAATAATTATATTGGAGTGAAGATGGGGAAATCTTTGTGGTGTCAAATTAAGAATGAATTGATGAATTTGCAAAGAAGAGAATAACCTAGAAAAAAAAATGTTATTTTATTTTATCATAGTATGTTAATGTCATGGAATAGTGAATGTCAATTGTATTGTTTTTATACATACTTTCTTGTTTAGGAACTACAATAATTAAGAAACTATGATATGTCATGTGTTGCAATTGATGATAACATTTAATACTTGAATTGTTATAAATGTTGAAATTTATAATTTTGTTATTTTGTTTCAGTTACAAAATTATTACTTTCTCATTTGGAATTGTAAAAAGCAAAAGCAATTGACGCCCTGAATAACAGAGAAGCCCGAAGAGAATTGTTTGTGGTTGGCTATAAGTAGGAGTCAGTATTATTGTCATGTTGGATATTGTCTATGAATTTTTAGACATTTAGCTCAGTTTAAAATTTTTTATTGTTGATAGTTTTAAGTTAGAAGGTGAGAAGTGTAACATAGATAAAATATTGTAAATTTAAATAATCTTATTTATGATTATGGTTCGAATTGAGAGAGCAATTTTATGTCAAATTTATATAATGTCATGCTTAAAAATACAGATAGCAAACATAAACACAAAATATAGAACACATATCCCTATGTTAAAGTGTAGGCATCAGTTATTTCATATTAATTAAGGCATGAAATAAACTTTAATAAGCACAAAGTAGTTCATTAATGGCATTTTTTATTTGAGTATTTATATTACGCAATAGTCTTTGAGCAATTTTGATGTGCATATGTTTATATTTATAATTTCATCTCTTGTTTAAGTTACAATATTATTAATGAACAATGATATGGAATATGCATTGTAATTTATATATAATATATTGCATGATTTTTACCAATTAGTGTTATAATTAAACTTAGAAAGGCCAGAAGTGTAACTTAGATTAAAAAAAAAAAGTAACTTTAAATAATCTCTTTTATGATTATGGTTGGAATTGAGAGAGCAATTTAATGTCACATTTGTAAAAAGTCATGCTTAAAAATATAGATAGAAAACATAAAGGACAAATTTGTATACACAATAGAATTACATGTTTGCATGAAATCCATCATTTGATTTAATAAACACAAAGGTAAATAGTAAGTCATTTTTGTACGGATACATAATATTTTTTTTTTGAGAACATAACCTTGTAGAAATCATCTGTGAAAGCTATATTCTTTCATTTTTATTACAAAATACAAGATTTACAAGAAAGTCTAACTCTAAAGTTAATTTTGTTATATATCAATGATGTTGATCTATGAACCATGTTGTACTAATAAAATGTGAAGGGTTTGTACATGCGTTGAGCAAGGTCCAATCAAAGAAGAAATGTGAGTCCAAAGAAGATGGAAAGGGAAACTAGAAAGAAACCTTGTATAAGCAATAAAAAAATAGAATAATTAAACGTTACAAGAATATGGACATAAAGAACATGATAATTTAAGCTTGCAAGAAAAATATCTAAAAAAAGGGAGCAGAAATAAACCTTGAACCACTAGTATTTTTTTCAAAATCCTACTGTATCATCTTAAAATGGAAGCACTTCCATTTGGATGAGTTTAGCACCCTCATTTAGTTTGTTTTCATATTAGATTTGCATATGTGTTTGATTAGGTGAAATTAGGGTTAGGATCCTGTGGATCCTCCTAGATTTCCCTCTCCATGGCTCTTTTCTCTAGGTAGGACCTATGTATTAGTCCTCCTGGGCCTCATCCTACTCTCTCTCTAGGCCTCTAGGCCTTCTTAACATGCTGATTCATTCCCCCACTTTCCTAGGTACCCGGCTGACCTGAGAGCCTCTCTGCAACATTCTGGAGACCTGCCTGAAATCTCAGGATAGGGTCGAGGTCAACCCTGACCTAGGTCAGGGCTAAGGTTGACCCTAACCTAGATCAGGGCCAAGGTCAACCCTGTCCTAGGACAGGGCCAAGGTTGACCCTGTCCTCTGCCAGGTATGGGTCCCCACTTTCACATCTGGAGCTTATCGAGGTCTGGAACTTAAAATAGGTCCCCGGGTTCGGATGCGGAAGTGCTTTCTCTGATATTTGAATTATTATGTTCCCTCCTTAGTTGGAAATTATAATGGGACCCTGATTCAAGATGAGATTTGGATTTGGATCCCTTGCATTGCCCTAGGAGACCTATATTGAGATCTCTATATAAACACTCTCTTTTGCCTTCATTTGAGGATGAAAGGAAATCGAGAGATAACATGATGAAATGATGATGCAAACAAGCAAGAGGATGATATAGAAGGACAAGCTAAGAATACATATCATTATCTTCAATCAAGCATTTTCAAGGACAAGCTATGGTGGATCTTCATTGAAGCTAGAGGGCATTCTCTTTAGATCTACTATTTTCAACATTCAAGCATTCAAAAGGACATTATCATGGGGTAGCAATTACGGATTGTGAGTTGATAGGAATACTTTAGCCTTGGGGGCTTGGTATGCTTTCTTTGTCATATTCAAATCTATGCATTGCTTTCTCATTTCCATGTTATGTTAGGATTATTAATCTAAAAGATTAGATCTTGATATTGCATGTTTAAAGACTCTTTTCAAAAGAGCAATCCACACACACTATACATTCTATATTCGGCTATTCGTGGAGGTGGAAACCACCAAAATGGGGATTTGAATAAGGAAAAACCCTATATAGCCACCCCAAAATCCCTTTTTCAGATATTTGCAAGTGCAGGATAGTAGACCCGAGACCAGATCTGGATACCCTTTTCAGTTTTCTTTCAGACAGAATGAACATGGACACTTTCAGATCTGTGCAGGACAGGGTTGGCATTTGTGGTATAGGGTCAACCTTTTTCATAATATGACATTGGATCGGGAAATTTTTTTTGGGTTTTTTTTGTCTCTGTGTTCCGGTCTGAGATCAACTGTTAGCATTTCCAGAAACACTCTACAGAACTCAGAAAATGAGTTTTTCTAGATCTACTATGTTATGAGGTAGGCATCTCATCCCCCTATTCTTTACATGCTCTTTTCCATCCTTTTGATCAATATAGTTAAGTGTAAGATATTGAATTTGGACTTAGGATCTCTTTCCTCATTATGCAAATCTTACTTAGGAGATCCCTAGCATCAACCATTCCAAATTTCGTATATTACATTTTGGTGAACCCACGATAGACAACTCTTTCTTTTCTTTGGTGTTAGATTTACATTTCATATTAGATCTTGTATGAACATAGAAATAGATTTATTTTTCTTGCATGTGTATTTCAAATATAAAAATATATATAAAAATTACAAAATCACTTTAAAAATACAAAAACATTTACATTTTTCATGCTTGTAGTATTTCCTTGTGTTTAACATTTATGATTTTTGTTTTGAATACTTTGATGAAGATTTTGTTGTGCAAAATGATAGATCCCTTAATGAGATACATGGAAGTGAGAATGCCAATGGTTCAAATGAGATCCCCATGGATCCTATTCCTATTTCATCCTCCTCCACAACTCCTGCAATTGACCTTTACCATAGAATGTATGCATGGATACCTTCATATTCCTCTATTTGCAACATTGAGACACCTAAAATGATATTTCCTAAACCTTTAATGACAGTAAAAGGATGTCCTCGAATGACTATTAAGGGTAAACCTAGAGATCCTTTGGATTTCTTTGATAACATGGATTCTGTTTCGCATGCTTATCGCACATGAAATAATCCTCAACCTACTATCCCAGCAACTTTACCTCCTTCTCAACCTATGCTTCCTCAAGCACCTACGTTACCTTCTTCCTTTAAGGAATATGACTTAGTGGAATAGTTACGTGCTACTCCGGTTAAGATATATTTATGGGAATTACTTCAAACTTCTCCTACATATCATGAGGTACTACAAAAAGCTTTATCTACTCTCCCTGCTTCGCCTCCTAATCAAGAGAACATTAATTCATTTCTGGAGTGCATGCATACTATGCCTTCTGTACCTCCTATTGTGTTTTCCGATGATGATTTACCTACTGTTGAGGTGCAAAATCAATATGATTCTCTTATGGTTGATGTCTCTATTAACCAAAATATCATTCGTAGAACATTGATTGATAATGGATCTGGGCTTAATGTTTGTAGCATGGATATGCTTAAGGTAATTAAAACCAATCTTACAACTATTCAACCAGATAATATCCCTATCCGTGGATTCGACAATATTGCAAAGAAAACTTTGGGTATTATCACATTACCTATTAAAGTTGGTCTTGTGCTTCTTTACACTCCTATCCATGTTATGCCTAGACCACTCAACTATAACCTTCTATTAGGAAGACCTTGGTTACATACTATGCATGCAGTTCCTTCTACTCTTTATCGCAAGGTTAGGTTCATTTATAATAATCTAATGTATACACTACATGGGGATAATGTGCCAAACCCTTGCCTAAATGCAGAATATGTTAAGGTTCCCCAGCCTATTCAACCAATAAAACAACCCAAACAACCCTCTAAGGTTAAACAAGATGAGATTCCATCCTCTTCCCTGACAGAAGATGATTGGGGAACATTGGATTTTAATCCTACTTTTATAGGAGAATATAAGGTATCGAATTTGGAATTTATGAAAGAACAAACTGAGTTTGAGAGACAAGTCTTTATTTCTTCTCCACTTTTTGAGGAGTTAAAAAGTAACTTTGTTGCTGCTTCTCGTGATGAAACAATTGAGACAATAAAACTAGATTGCTATGACATTATGACATATGTCGCTCCTTTAACTCAATCTAATATGGCCGACAGGTATGGTTCTGGTTATCACTTACTCAAGAAATCAGTATTTAATGGAAAAGGTTGTGGTAAGTATGAACAAGGTATACAAGTACCCCTGGATAATGACAGTTATGATTATACTTATGGGTTAGGATTCAATCCTTATAGGCAACCCTCGACTTTTCCTCTTAATGTTAATCATATTTGTGGTGGAAATTTTAAATTGGTTAATCCACTTCTCCTAGACATGGACCAAAAACCTAGGTTGGATATCTTTCTTGAGGATGAAGCCCTCGCTAATTTTTTAGGAGCTTATCAAGATCTACCTACATTTCATCATAAAAGAAGGAAATTGTATTGCCTGAACAATGAAGCCTATTTTGGAGAACATGAGGAATTAGATATTTTCCCTTTGCCAATAGATTCTCCCATACAAAGTAATCTATTAATAATTGAGACCATTGATGTTCAAGTGGATGAGAATGATGTTGAAAAAACAACCAAAATTGGGAAGCGTTTGAATCAAGATGAACATGATCAATTGGTTTCTCTCTTGCTTGAATATAAGGATATCTTTGCTTGGAGATATTTAGACATGCCTAGTATAGACCCCAAGATTGTCACTCATAATATTGTCCTTAAACCCAATGCTAAACCTGTGAAACAAAAGATTCGTAAGATGAATCCTGACATTGCTTTATTGGTAAAAGCTGAGATTGAAAAATTACTAGGTGTCAGATTCATCCGCTCTATTGATTATTCTGACTGGATTTCCAATATTGTGGCTGTCTCTAAAGGAGAAAATAAAATAAGAATGTGCACTAATTTCTGAGACTTAAACAAAGCATCCTTAAAAGATGACTTTCCGCTACCTAATATTGACATGATTGTGGATTCCACAGCAGGTCATGCGCTATTATCTTTTATGGATGGATTTTTAGGTTATAATCAAATCTTTATTCCTATTGAGGATCAACTCAAGACCACATTTATTTCACCTTGGGGAACATTCTATTGGGTTATGATGCCTTTAGGGTTAAGAAATGTGGGAGCTACTTATCAACGCGCCATGACTTTGAGTTTTCACGATTACATTCATAAGATTTTGGAAGATTATGTGGATGATATCTTGGAAAAATCCATATAAAGAGAAGATCATGTGTTCATTTTAAGACAAATATTTGAAAGAATTAGGAGTTACAACACGAGATTAAATCCTAAGAAATGTGCTTTTGGAGTTGAATCTGGAAAATTACTAGGATTCATTATCTCTAAGCGAGGCATAGAAGTTGATACTGAAAAGATCTATGCTATTGTTAACATGCCTCCTAAGAATATTTCTCAATTGCATAGTTTACAAGGTAAAATAAAATCTATTCATCGCTTTGTTTCTAACCTAGCCGATAGGACTGTTCCTTTTACTTCTTTACTTAGAAAGGACACTACTTTTTCTTGGAATCAGGAATGCAAAAGATCTTTTTGAGCAATTTAAAGAATATCTTGCTAATACTCCCATTCTACAACCTGCTCAATTCAATAAACCCTTTTATTTATATACTTCTACCACTTCCAATGTCGTGAGTGCATTGTTAGCTCAACATGATAGTGATGGCAAGGAAAGACCGGTATACTATATTAGTCAGACTTTGTTGGGTTATGAAACATGATATACTCAACTAGAATGACAATGCTTGGCTTTATTTTATGCTTTTCAAAAACTCTGGCATTACTTACTCAATGTTGAAGTCAATGTGATTGTTAAATTTAATCCTTTAAAACATCTTTTCTCAAAAACTGATCTCTCCGGACGATCAGCAAAATGGGTGATGTTTCTCACAGAATTTTATCTCAATTTCATCCTTCAAAAGTCAATTAAAGGACAAGCTTTAACTGATTATTTAGCTAAATCTCCTTGTCCTCATGCTAATACAATTGTTACCTCAGTGGAATTCCCCGATGATAATATATTTGCAATCAAACAAGATGATACTTGGGAATTATATTTTGATGGCTCTAGGTGTAAGACAGGTTCTAGGGTGGGCATCATCTTGATCCCTCCTACAAACAAACCAATCCCTTTGTCATATAAATTAACTTTTCCTTGTACAAACAACATTGTGGAGTATGAAGCTCTTATAGCTGGTCTACGAGCAGCTTCATCCCTTCACATTTAAAACTTAGAAATTTATGGGGATTTGCAATTGATTGTAGAAAAAATCAAAGGAGGTTATCAAACTAAGAATGATAAGATGGCAAAATATCGAGCGTTGGCTCTGGATATTCTTTCAAAATTCTCTTCATACATAATTCAAACTTTACCTAGGAAGGAAAATCAACATGCAGACACCATGGCAAGCGTGACTTATTTGGTTTGTCTTGAAAATAATGATGAAGATTTTCAATTTACTATACACACTCTTTAACTCCTTGCAATTTCTGATAAGGTTACTGTTAATTGTTTTAATTTGCATTTAGATGAATGGTATTCACATATCTTTCATTTTTTGAAAGATAATACTTTTCCAAAATCGACAACAAGGAACACACATAATCATATTAGAAAGCTCGCAACCCACTATATCATTTTAGGGGAAACGCTTTACAAATGTTCTTACAACGGTTTATTATTAAGATGTCTTAACAAAACTGAAGTACCTGTAGCTTTAGCAGAAGCTCACTCTGGTTCTTGTGGGGGACATTTTGGTGGGAAGTTTCTAGTTAATAAAATCCTCAGAATGGGATATTACTGGCAAACAATGGAACAAGATTCCTTTACATTTGTCAAAAAGTGTCCTCAGTGTCAACAACATGGTAATTTAATTCATGCTCCTGCTCGTGAGCTTCGTAATCAGGTTGCTTCATGGCCTTTTAGCATTTGGGGTTTTGACCTTATTGGAAAAATCTCCCCAGCTTCTTCTCAAGGACATACGTACATTCTCATGGCTACATATTACTTTACTAAATGGGTAGAAGCTATTCCTCTTCATTCTACTACTGTAGATGTTATTTGTGATTTCATCCTTAACCATATTATAGCACGATTTGGTATTCCTTCAACGATAGTTTCAGATAATGGTACATCTTTTAAGAACAAAGAAGTCACGAAATTCATGGAGAAATATCGTATACAACATAGATTTTCTACTCCTTATTATCCTCAATCTAATGGTCAAGTTGAAGCATCAAATAAGGTTATTGAACAAATATTAAAGAAAATAGTTAACAAACATGCGAAATATTGGCATACATAACTTACTTATGCCTTGTGGGCTTATCGGACTAGCGTTCGTATAGCCACTGGCACTTCACCTTATAATCTTGTTTATGGGACTAATGCTATCATGCCTTTGGAATTAGAAATACCTTCCTTGCATGTTTCATTTCACGGGATCATTGACAAAGATACTTTTCGGGAACAACGATTACAAGAATTAGAAATGTTAGATGAACAACGAATAAATGCTTTGGAACACATTAAGGCCTATCATAAATCACTCCAAAAACAATATAATC
>MU226557.1:101569-125474 GCA_018584345.1 Thuja plicata
TACTTCAGGTGCTTATAAAATCGCTGATATGAATGGCATTCCTCTTAGGGAACCTATTAATATCATGCATCTCAAACATTATTATCCTTAAAACATTATTTCTTTCTTTATGTGTGTATGTGTTCCTCATAGAATAAGTATTTTATAAGTTATGTAAATTAGAATGCATTCATACATATTTTCCTTTCCTCTTTCTTTTATTAAGTTTTATGCATTGATGAAAGTAAAAAGTAATCAATCATAGAACTAATTGCTCCAAAAATAGAGTTTTCTTTATAAATAAAATTTTTCGAGTCTAGTACATATGTGGCACAAGGTGCCATAGCTATCAATCTCTATCCCTATGCTCTGAAGGTCGGTGGCTCCCAGTTCTCTCAGAACTATGATATGAGGTTGAGGATCTCAGAACGGTAGTCTGTGTGTGACTCCTCGATATTCTCATCTCCTAGATCTGCTCATGAGCTCTCTGCACGTCAGCCATCAATTTATCTTCTCTTTCCTTGCATAATCTCAACTCTCGCCGCACACTCAGGAAGATATCTATGTGTCTTCTGGGATCCCTTTGTCCTTCACAAGACTCTCTCTCACTAGCTGGTAAGTGGTAGGATATACATGTATCCTTCAGCACCTCGAATACAAAGCTCCTCCACTCCGCTACACTTCCTGCAAAATTCAAATATAAAGCTTACTTAATTTCTTCTTCTAAAACAAAATCATTATTCAAAAACATTCTAAAGCTATATCATACCTAGATCTCTGGCCTGGACATCACTAAAAGGTATAGATGGTGGGGGCATGGAGTGAATACTCTCCCCTTGCTCACTGTGTCTAGGCCTTGGTGGTGGTGTCTCTGTATGTGCTTGAGGAGGTCGCTATGATCTCAAGGGAGTAACATAGACTGGATGATCACTAGTGTCTGTACTATGACCTGGGGGCATCTCTGCTGCTCTCTCCTCTGCTCTCTCCTCTTCCATAGGATCTCCCTTGATGGGAGGCTCCTCCTCATCTCTCAGATCCTCCTCCTCTCCTACTGGCATATCATCTCCTCGGTGGTTCCTCTCTGAAGGACCTGGATCACTTGTGGGGTAGTCATCAGGAAAGATAGGATGGGTCCCTTGTAAACTCCAGTATCTGATATACTCTCTACTCACACCTGCATAGGATAGCTCAGGCGCTACCTCTATATCCTCAGTCTTATCTGTATCACTATCCACAATATCAGCTACTATCGATCGACGTATGGCACCGGGTCTCTGATAGTATCTCACCAGATATGCATACCGGGGTACTGCCTAAGGGACTCCCTGTATCAAACTAAACTACCTTATCACCCTATCATAGTAGTAAGGCATCATGACATGTTGGGTAGGACCTTATAGCAGCTTGCGCTGCTGTGAGTGTCTCAATTGCTGTCGGGTATCTGGCCACTCTACCATCTGACAATACAGTCTCCAAATCACATCTATACCTGGTATCTAGTCAAGGCATACCCTCCAAAAGAGGATATCTCTATGCTTCCAGACATCAGCTAGCAGATATGCATAGGCTCTCACTGCGCTCACATCTATCATCACAGGAGTACCCTATGGTCGTGAACATGCATAGTGCTCAAACATCCAAACCTGTAGCAAGGTGCACACCGTAAGACTCTCCCACCAATATCTCACCAACTGACTCAACTCATGATAAAGATGAGCCAACATGCTGTGGCCCCATGAGATAGTGACCCTGTCACTCTCCATCCTGCATACAAGATGAGTAAATGGTGCTGAAAATACTATACCCTTTGTGTTGGGCACTACAACCAAGGCAAGAATATAGAGCATCACTCTCTGTACTAGAGGTGTCAGACCCGCTAGAATGGCTGCTAGAGAAATATGATATGATCAAGTTTGCAATTGTGGCACTCATCCCAAACAATACTCCATATCTACAAAAATCTCAAGAGGACCCCGCGATACTCTTAGTCTGACAGGCTCACCTCAGATCAGAAGTCGTAGGATCCTATACACATCCTCCAACATGACTGTGATCTCTCCTAATGGAAGATGGAAGGAACATGTATCCTCACCCCATCTCTCTATCATGGCTGATATCATAGATCGATGGAACCTCAGCTATGGTAGGTCTGTTACCCAGTACAATCCCACATCTCTCAACAACTAAATCTCCTCTGGCTATAGCTCAGAGATACTCCCTCTGATAGACAAAAGTAGCCCTCTGAAGGGATGCTCTCAAAGACGGACTGGATTTTGCAAGAAAAAACATGAGCCATATCAGTCCTTATGAATCAAACAACTTCAAAACCTACCTAACCTGGACAGGGTCGACCTTAATAGGTCAGGGTCAACCTTTAGGGGTCAGGGTCGACCTGCTCCCCAACAAGGACAAAACCTTCCCAGAAAAGGTCAACCTTAAAGGGTCAGGGTCAACCTTATTGGGTTAGGGTTGACCTTCCCTATAAAAACATCAAAATTTGAATCACAGATACTAAAAATAGGAACTTACCTCGGGCAATGGTTGTCTGCCGGCTAGACACTCTCTCAGGACCTCCATGCGGCTTGCTCGAAATTCCTCTCTCTTTGGCATCCTAAATCCTTGCTCCAACTTTGTAAATGGTAAGAATGAGGGGGTGAGTATCTCTTTCTCCTATTTATAGGCAGAAAAATAGGGTTTTTCTAGGGTTTCATTTCAAGTTATGAAGGTTAAATTTGAATTTTCCCTTTATATGCATTTAGATAGACATCTACTCTTTTCATCATAACTTGAGTTTGGTAACTCCATTTTCAATGTTGTTAGAGGCATTGGAATCATGATTCAGATACCTAACCTCTTGAATTAGTTTAGGAAGGTTTCAGAAACTTCTAACTAGTTTAGGAAAGGACTTTTCAAAAAATTTCATACTTAGTATATAGAACTCACCTTATCACCCTGTTTCACCTTCCATGAATTAGTAAGCCAAATCAGGGGGGCATAAGAGGCTCTATATACTTCTCGAGATCATCATAGTAAGACTTAGGTGCTCTTTGGATTTTCATTAACCTCGTGTGCTGCAAGTTGTGGATACTAATGGTTTCTTGTAGGATCTTCGCATTGAGTACTTGGCTATATCCTTTTTATACTTTAAGATGTTTTCTTACTTTAGCTTGCATATTCACGTAGTATCATAGCTAAGCTAAAGTGGGGGATAAATGTAACATCTTAAAATTGAAGCACTTCCATTTGGATGAGTTTAGCACCCTCATTTAGTTTGTTTTCATATTAGATTTGCATATGTGTTTGATTAGGTGAAATTAAGGTTAGGATCTTGTGGATCCTCCTAGATTTCCCTCTCCATGGCTCTTTTCTCTAGGTAGGACCTATGTATTATTCCTCCTAGGCCTCATCCTACTCTCTCACTAGGCCTCTAGGCCTTCTTAACATTCTAATTCATTCCCCCACTTTCCTAGGTCCTCGGCTGACCTAGGAGCCTCTCTGCAACATTCTGGAGACCTGCCTAAAATCTCAGGACAGGGTCAAGGTCAACCCTGACCTAGGTCAGGCCCAAGGTCAACCCTATCCTAGGATAGGGCCGAGGTCAACCCTATCCTAGGAAAGGGTAGAGGTCGACCCTGTCCTCTGCCAGGTATGGGTCCCCACTTTCACATCCGGAGCTTATCGGGGTCCGGAACTTAAAATAGGTCCCCGGGTTCGGATGCGGAAGTGCTTTCTCCAATATTTGAATTATTATGTTCCCTCCTTAGTTGGAAATTATAATGGGAACATGATTCGAGATGAGATTTGGATTTGGATCCCTTGCATTTCCCTAGGAGACCTATATTGAGATCTCTATATAAACACTCTCTTTTGCCTTCATTTGAGGATGAAAGGAAATCGGGAGATAACATGATGAAATGATGATGCAAACAAGAAAGAGGATGATATAGAAGGACAAGCTAAGAAGACATATCATTATCTTCAATCAAGCATTTTCAAGGACAAGCTATGGTGGATCTTCATTGAAGCTACAGGGCATTCTCTTTAGATCTACTATTTTCAACATTCAAGCATTCAAAGGACATTATCATGGGGTAGAAATTACATATTGTGAGTTGATAGGAATACTTTAGCCTTGGGGGCTTGGTATGATTTCTTTGTCATATTCAAATCTATGCATTGCTTTCTCATTTCCATGTTATATTAGGATTATTAATCTAGAAGATTAGATCTTGATATTGCATGTTTAAAGACTCTTTTCAAAAGAGCAATCCACACACACTATACATTCTATATTTGGCTATTCGTGGAGGTGGAAACCACCAAAATGGGGGTTTGACTAAGGCAAAACCCTATATAGCCACCCCCAAACCCCTTTTTCAGATATTTGTAGGTGCAGGACAGCAGATCCGAGACCAGATCTGGATACCCTTTTTAGTTTTATTTCAGACGGAGTGAACAGGGACACTTTTGGATCTATGTAGGATAGGGTTGGCATTTGTGGTATAGGGTCGACCTTTTTCATAAGATGACATCAGATCAGGAGAATTTTTCTGGGTTTTGTTCTTCTATGTTTTTCGGTCCAAGATCAACTGTCAGCATTTCTAGAAACAGTCTACAGAACTCAGAAAATGAGTTTTTCCAGATCTGCTATGTTATGAGGTAGGCATCTCATCCCCCTATTCTTTACATGCTCTTTTCCATCCTTTTGATCAATATAGTTAAGTGTAAAATATTGAATTTGGACTTAGGATCTCTTTCCTCATTATGCAAATCTTACTTAGGAGGTCCCTAGCTTCAACCATTCCAAATTTTGTATATTACACCTACATGAGTGAAGACTTCTACTGACATGGTTTGATTCCAGAAAACAAAAGGATTTTCAGAAATTTTAAGTTTCATAATTGCAAATGGACAAAAAAAGGCAAATATGGCTCTTTATTGCAGATAATTTTCAATAATAGAGATCTTCAAGCAATAATTATTTTCAATTTTATCTCTCAATAAAAAATGGTGTCTATGAAGATAGATCTTAAAAAATTTCCACATATTCATTTTCCAATACAAGTTTAACAACAAATATGTGTAAAGAAGATGATAATTGAAACTTTCAAGCAAGACACTTTGTGCTAGTAAGGTAGAGAAGATGCTATTGGTAAAAATATACTTTATGTATGCCATTTCACATATCAACACCTCAACTTACAACCTCTTCTTTTCACTTTTGAATATCCTTGCAATTCTCTTACCTATATTTTGTTTAAATACTAGTTTAATTCCCTCTAGTGTTTGGAAGGAAAAATATAAAAGTGTCAAAACTAGGGAAAGTAGTTTGCACTTGCATTTATAGACAGAGAATTTTAAAGGCTAGGAACTATTCAGTCACCATCTTTTATGTCTACTATGAAATTAATGTGAGTGGTGAACTATATGTTTATCAAGGGCTAAAATGGGCTTACCAAACTCCCAAACATATATCTTATAACCATGATAAACTATATACTAAAACAGATTCTAGGCATTGTCAATATATGGTAAAGTTGTATGCAACTTAATAGGAAATAAACAATTTCTACTTGTTATGATTCCTATTTGCCTTTTTGCAAAAATAGGAGATTTTGTTCAATGTTTAATACATGCAAAGCTAGCTAACTCTATCTTTTAATAATGTTCCAAGTGCTTGTATATTGAGCTCATGATGCATGATATATATTGAAACCTACTTGATTAGATGCTAAGATTCGTGAGTTTTCCAAGCATAATAGAGATGTTGATTTTTTTGTTTATGTAATATAATTAAGTTGTGACCTCCACTAGGATTGGAATCTAGTGTGAATCCTTGTGCCTTGCAACTGTGAGGCTACTGAACTTTTAGAATTTGTAAGAATGTAGTGAATTTCTCCTTCCATGACCCAATACTTTTCCAATGTGATTTTTTAAGTTGATATTATTAACCCTTTAGCAACCTTTTATTGTATATGTTGATTTTAGTACAAGTGTGACATTACATGTTTGCATTGTTTAACACAAAACTCAAGAAAAACTCTTCCTTTAGCTTAATTGTAAATATTAGTTCAGTTATATTTTTGAGTTTATAATGTGT
Organism: Thuja plicata; assembly: GCA_018584345.1. Lineage (NCBI taxonomy): Eukaryota > Viridiplantae > Streptophyta > Pinopsida > Cupressales > Cupressaceae > Thuja > Thuja plicata. The sequence continues at coordinate 107,649 of MU226557.1, forward strand.
ATTAGGTCTCTTTTAATAGCATAAAATGCTAATTCTACTCATTTGAGTTATAGACTTATTGCACAAAATGCTTCATAAAACTAAGCTTGTATTCATATTGATTTTTTTTTTAATATTATTAAAAAAAAGAGCTTTTGATGATGTCAAGTAACAATATAAATATGAGATGAACAAAAAATAATTAAAGATATAGAATTTGCTAACATACTTTTACATCACCTGATTTTTTATTTTATTTTGAATTCTTGGCCAAGTTACCATTTTGTTCATATATTTAGGTTTGGTTCACTCTAGGGACATTCTGGGTTTTGCATTTGAAGGGGGCATTTATCCCATGATCATACATAGAAACATTTAGGTTGAAAATGCAAAATCCAAAATCTACCTGTAAAGAAACCACGGTTGCATCATGTTTGCCTCTGTAAAAATCAGCCTAATTATTATATTGACACTAGCTTTAAAATGGTATTTTATGAAGTAGTTTGAATCTTGTTAAACATCTTATTTTAAACAATATACTGAATCAAATTTTAAATCAATATGTGAATGCCACAAAAGTTTTCTTTTCCAAAAAATGCTATGAAATGACAACCAAAGTAGGGTAATCTGAAAATCAAGGGAAAATAGAAAACATACTAAAAAAAATATTTTACAAAGTAATACATTATAACATCCACCAGTAACCTTTATCGCAAGCATTCCTCCACATACATAAAAAATATCAAATATTGTGAAGTGTTGCGCCCTAGAAAGTGGAACTGATTTACCTAAAATAATGACTGAAGAGTGGTTGAATATTGTAGAGGATAGTAAAGGCCAACAAAATGAACTTAGAAATGATTTCAATGATTGAGGAACTAGTTGTGAAGGCTAGAAAAACTTCATAGCGAAGAAAAATAATGACCAAACAAAAACCAAAGTCTAGCACGGTTCAACAAATTGTAGAAACAACAATTAAAAATTTACCTACTTTTCCATTTGTGGCCTCTAGCTCATTAGCCACCCACACATGACATTTACAAGAAAACAATTTATAACACAATCAAATCCACAATATAGAAGCATTGACTCAATTGAAGCAGATTTTGTGAATACTCAACATTTAAATTTTAGAGGTGGTCTATTCTAGCGCATCTAGACCAATAGTCAATTGTAGTTATAACTGAAACTCACCCATTTGACAATGGGTTATAGTAGAAATTTCACTTTGCTATGACATTGTACCTATGTTGCCATCTTAGTTGTCCTCTCAATTATTTCCCTTGATGAAAAAAACACCGACCTCTTGGTATCTAAAGATCATGTTGTTGGCATTATATTATGTCATTGATGTCAAAAGACACTTGATAATAACAAAGGCCATTTGATGGTATACGGGATCACACTTGGTACCTTATTGTCTTTGATGAAAAGGAATTGGTATTAATGCTAGTGTTGATGCACATTCATTATTTATTATAGTTCTTTTATGGAATACCACTGATGTACATTGATTATTGATGTATTCATATTGTAATAAACATTGATGAGTGATGACATTCACAAGGTATACATGTATATAGTTGTGGTCTTGTTTGGCAATTGTAATCAGTGATACATGTATTTGGCTTTGATTGATATTGGTAATCATCATTTCATATTGGTATTGAGACTTATCAATTTATGACACATTGATACATAATTTGCATATGTAATACTTCAGTGGACAGGTATACATGATGTGGATAGGTATACAGGTTGGATAATCTCCTTTACATATGTTGCTTGTCATACAATATAATATAATTGATACAATATATCCTTGTAACATACATACTTGATAATGTATTCTTGTTATTTGATATATTTCATATCTTGTTATACATTAGATATTGATACCTTATATATCTTTGTCTTTAATAAGGAATTAATATCTTATCAATGCTTCACTGATAAGATATTGACATCTTATTGCATACAATATGTATAAGTTATTAATAATATATTTCACACAAGGTTTATACTTATGAATTGATAAGGTTTTAATCATATATTATAATGTTACACAAGGATGATTAATTTGATCAATGAATTATTTGAGAAAGTAATGATATAAGACTATTTGGTCTTTGCAAAAGACGTGACAATTTGATCTTGGCATAATATGTGAAAAACAATTTGGAATAAGTATATAACCATAATATATACAACAAACACTATGGCATGAGTCTTTTGACTTTGAGCACAAACCATAATACTCATAATGACTATCAAAAGAACATTGTTATTGGAAAAGTATACTCTATATTGATTGCATTAAATTCATCGAGGGTATTAAGACTTTGACTTAGGGCACTGCAGATGTTATATTTTGAGGATTATTATTTTTGTTAAAAGTTTTGTTTCAAAGGTATATATACAAAGGCTATTTTTCATTTTGGTTCTTCTTTTCTTCAAACACTAGTCGATATGTTAGGGCACGATTGTTTCATCAACAAGATTTCGTTACTATGGAAAGAACAAAAAGTGCAAGGTGTTGGTTATTTTTAGATGAAATGGTATTCAGTTTCTAACATGGTTATCTTAGATGGTTTTCTTAAAACCAAATTTGGAAGTTAATTATTTCTTTCAATCTTTGAGATTTGGTTGATAAGTCACAGTTTAATGTGATTTATGGGTAGTTGCAAAAATAGTTTTTGACGAAAGGCATTCAATATTTTGATCATTGTATTTAAAGTGGCATTGGCATTGTGAAGTGTGTTCAATTAAAATGTGTGTTTTATACTCTGCAAAGAGTTATCATTATATTTATGTTGAATGCATTAATTAGATGATAGGATTTCATTGGGGGGAAACCTCTGACCATAAAATTGTCTCACACACAAAATAGGTGCCGAAATTAATTAAATCTCTCTTGTCGGTAATTTTCCAATGATTTTTATAGTTATTAGTTGTGTTGTCATTAGTCGTTGTCCATGAAACCCATCATTGGTGAGTATGGCGTGTTGGGAGTTTGCGACAAATTTCAGCGAAACAAATTCGCAAAGGACACAATGAGTAAGGACTCAATTTTTGTGATTGATTAAATTTTAAAATACCTCACAATAAGATCAATCATGCCACAATTATTATGATAAAGATGTGCACTGCAAACATAATTTAAATTTATTGATTTTTAATCAAAGTTCCTGCGATGGAAGCAGGTGCCCTAAAATATAGAGGACAATGAGAAGAGAAGTTTCATACCTTGGAGAACAAGGAGTATAAATCAAATATTGAACAAAAGGGTTTTTAAGAGACAAAGAATAAATCCCAAAAATAGAAAAGACAAGATGAATTAGAATTTGCCTACTTATTTAAGAATATAAAATTTATAACGATACATTACATTAAGGTGGAACTATGACTTTGAAATAATAAAACCATTTTTAGAGAGATAAATAAAGCACAATAAAATATTAAAAGAAGTCGACTTATGTCCAATATTTAATCCGCCTCTTGTCTGGCTTCACCTGCATAAATTACAAATTAAATTTAAACAAATATCAGTACATAAACTATTAATAATGTAACCGTATGAATAAATATCCACTCGTAGAAAGTTAAGTGCATCATCGGTTTTTAGGAAACAACGATTTCCATAGAAAGATAAAAAATGAATACAACTAAATCACTTTGTGAATATATGTAATATCTTTTGAGCATAGCGATGATCAACTGATTATATATGATATCTTGTCAGTTAAAGAAGATCTAAAGCACTAAAGTTTTCAATGAAGAGGAGAATGTCATAAATTACATTTATGATAAGAAAATGTTTAGTGGCTCCTAGAGTTCCTCCAAGCTCTTCACCAAATAAATCATTACTTCAAGAACTAGGTTATCTTTTTCTGAAAAATAGATATTATTTTCCTGAAGTAGTTGGAAGAACTTAGAGAGATCAAAACATACATATTGATCAATTCTTTGAATGGATTTGTAGAGGCAAGGATACAAGTTTGTTATATAGGTCTATACAAAATGTAAGAATTTATCGACAAATAGGAGTAAAAATATCACATGCATTGAACTTGGACCATTTTTGATGTAAAGTTCATCAAATGTAGGTGAGTATGAAATAAGGCCAAGTATGTCATTTATATTCTAAGGTTCTATAATGCACTCTTATTCACATCCATAGAAAGTTAAAAATATCATAATGAGCATTCTTTTTCGTTTTGACCTTTAGTGATTGCATATTCCAAACATATTGTGGTTGTTTTTCTTTCACATATCTTGTCAATCATCACTTTCACTAATTCATATATTTGCAAAGGAATCCTTAATGCATTAGGGGAAGTGGTTCAACAGTGACTAAATTCATATAAAACTTACCATGTTGTGTTAAATAGAAGTAATGGACCCATTCCATTTTTAGGATAGATGAATGATCTAGATTCTAGACAATATGTTAAGCTAATGTTTGAGAAATAATTTTTGAAGTTCCTCATTCTCAAAATGATATTTTGTGTTTTATATTTTGTTTGTACTTTCAAAATTATCTATAGTTGAACTGTGTTATGTCATTTAGAAATATTTTTTACTCTGCTGGAAGGTGGATTAATTATTTAAAAAATAAATTTTCTGCGTAACTATAGATTAATCCAGATTTAGTAAGTGACACCTGTGGGTTGATGTGAATCTTAAATTGAAGAGATATTGTCAATAGTAAAGATTCTAGATCTTTGGATTATTTTAATAAAGATTCTAGATCTTCCAATTATTTTTAGCCGATAGGCTTCCTTTGGGGAGAAACCCTCAATCAAAATAGTCTCTCACACAAACTTACGGAAGGGGTTGTCATCTCAAGGGATAAAATGAAATGAAATCAAAATTAGAATGTGTAGAAACACCAAAATACACAGAAGAAAAAAAATGTATGGAAGAATAATATATTGGAAAAATAAGAATAATATCTTAACATAAGATTTTGAATTAATCTAATTTGTGGATGCATGTAAACATTTTAAACTTAGATTGCATAGAAAAATATCTTACGTGACTAACAAAAGAAAAGCATCTCATTTGTGGGATTCGTAATCTATTTTAAAAATTGTGAAAGCACTTTAAGTGTTGGTTGTATGTTGATACACAAACTTATATATTCTTGAATATCAAATGAAAATGAGATATTCAAGAAATTATTTGTAGTGAAACATAGATTATAATCTATCTTTTATTCACAAAATTATGCTGGTGTGAAAGTCTGTTTATCCAGTGAGGAATTTTATTTAGTTAGCGAGGCTTTGCCGGTGAGGCATTTTGTAGACAATGAGGAATTTTTTATTAATCTAGTGAGGTATTTTACAGAGTGGTTTTTTTATCCTTATGAGGGTTTTCCACTCAAGAAATATTGTGTTATGGTTCTTTGTGTTATATCTCTTTTGAAATTTTTTTTGTGGTTTAAATATATGATATTGGCTGTCACATTTGATTAAATTCTTGAAACTGAACTTTTCATGGCTATAAAGAAGTTCTATATTTTTTTGAAAAACATTAATTTTGAATTTGGTTATTGAAAAATTGACCCCCCCTCCTCTCAATGTTTCTGATACTCCAACAACTTGGAATTGTTTACACATATCCAGAGGTAGCATTAGTACAGAAGACAAAAGAGCAAGTGAAGGCACACAACATTTCCTATACAGTTGGGAAATTTCCCTTTATGACAAGTAGCATGGCAATAACTATTAACATTATTGATGGAATGGTGAAAATAATTGCAGAAAAATAAACAGACAAAATATTAGGTGTCCATATCATGGGCGCAAATGCTAGGGAGTTGATTCATGAAATTGTGATTGCCCTGCAATATGGAGCATCTATGGTGCAAGAGCACACCTAGGCTAACCTCCATAGTTAGGATGTTTTAGCTTGTACTTGACATTGGACAAGTAAAGATAGTTTGTTTACTTTGGACCTTAGAAGGTCATTACAATGTGGGCTAGGTGAGTTAGTCATTAGGACTAAGGTCACCAAATTAGCCATTGTTAGTAGTTTTAAAATTCTTAGTGTTAGGAGTTTGAGTTAGAGTCTTCAATGTGATTTAAACACATCAATGATGTCATAGAGATGCCATAAGGTCATGAATGATATTTGATCCTCGAAATTAAGAGGTTAGAGGTCCTAAAACTTGGGGAGGAGGCATAATGGCAAAGATGCCAAAAGTTGCTAAAAAGTTGCTATGACACCATTTGCAATTATTGCAAATGTTGCATGCAACCCGATTATCTTTGGATCCCCTTATGAATAGGAAGTGGGATATCGACTAACAGTCCCTAGAATCATGGAGATGGCATCTAATGTTACCCAAGACTTGAATCTCAGGAGTAGTCATTCATTGTAACAAGTTTTGCATATTGAATAGAGCTCTACAACTCTGTATTCAGAAAACCCAAGCATTTCATTGTGACAGTGATATCTAATGGATTGAATGCCTTAGTTTAGTTGTTGATTGGTGTTCATAGGATATTTTGAAGTGTTTTTCATTCAGTAAGAAAGTTTATTAGAGTTAGTTGAAGGTCTTAACTAAATTGTTTTCAATTTTGTGAGTTCATATGAATGGATTAAAACATGGTTAGCACCCCTGCAATGAATCATTAATTCTATAGTGGAGTTGGCACTTAGATCCTTCTAAGTGTAGTAGGAGAAGTGAAGAATTGAACTAACTAAAAGGTGTTAGTCTTTGAAGGTGAAGCATAAGGATTAAAACTCTTAGACAAGAGTTGGAATTGGACTTTGTTAATCATCTAATCTAATCAGGACCTAGAGGATATTAGGTTCCTAGAAGAGACAAGCTAAGGTCTCTTGGATGAAGTGCTAGCAAGCCTTGGAACACTCACACCATATTGGTATTAGAGCTTGATTAAAGATCAAGCGCGTGGTGGATGTTTTAGCCTACTGAATCAGTTGGAGAGAATACACCATTGGGATCAGTAGAAGACAAAACCATGGTGACTAACGCTGAGTTAGCCAAAAAGGTGGATGAGCAAGAAGAAGGCAACAAGTTGTTAAGAGAAAGGTTGTCTCAAATGGAGCAACTCTTGGGAGAAGTCCAAGACAAAGCTGATAAGATGAAAGATAAGATAGATCATAAAGAATAAGAAGAAGCAAGGGAGAAGGGAGTGGATTTAGAAGAGGAAGCTCCAACCCCTGACCCTGTTAGTGACCAAGAACCATTATTGAAGGCTCTGAAGGCTTTAAGTGGCAAAGCTTTGGAGGGTGTACCACTTTTTAGTGGACAAATGGATCCAGATTCAGTTGTGGATTGGATTGACAATATAGAGAACCATTTTGAATGTGATGGTATCACAGAGGCCCAAAAAGTGAATGTGGCCAAGTCAAGATTGAGAGGATCAGCCCTCACATGGTGGAAATTTGTTCAAACTAAAAGGGATAAATAAGGAAGGAGTCCTATAGCCACATGGAAGGGCATGGTGACTAAGTTCAAGTAGACTTACTTGCCTAATGATTATGAGGTTCAGTTGCATAGAAGAAGACATAACCCTAGACATAAAGATTTGGATGTCCAAGCATACATTGAAGAGTTCCAAAAGTTGTGCTTAATATCACAATTGGTGGAGGATGAAAGCATCAAGCTAGCTAGATATTTGAATGGACACAAGTGGTCTATTCAAGAAGACATGAGTCTTGTGAACTTCAAAACCATTCACCAATGTTATCAAATGGCCTTGAAGATAAAGGAGAAAGGAAAAAGAAAACAAGACAAAACCTCCAAAGGAAGAGGTAGAGGAAGGGATAGTAGAGGATAAAGAGGTGGCTGTGGTGGAAGGAGTTCAGAATCAAGGACACAAGGAGAAGTCAAGTACACTGAGAAACAAGAGGGAAGTTCTAGTAGAGGTGGTAGAGGAAGGAACTCAAATTTCAGAGGAAGAAGTGGTGGACAAGGAAGAGGCAATTACTTTTGCCAATATGAAATGCTATCATTGCAACCAAATGGGACACCCTGCCTATAGGTGTCCAGAGAAGGGTAGTACCTCTCAAGGAGGTAACAAGAGAACTAATTTAGTTCATGAAGAGAAAAATGCAACATAAACACACTCTGAGGTACCACTAAATTCAGAAGAAGGTGAGAACCTCATGATGAGGAGAACATTTATCAAGGAGCCAGTTAGATAAGAACCAAGCCAAAGGAGGTCCCTATTTAGAATCAAATGCAAGGTGATGGGAAAAGTATGTAGAGTCATCATTGACTCAGGGTCTACTGACAACATTGTGTCAAAGGAAGCATTCAGTAAGTTAGGCATGACAAGGATACCCCACACCCATCCTTACAAGGTCACATGGCTCAATAAGGGACAACATGTCTTAGTCAACGAGCAAGCTTGGGTGGAGTTCTCTATAGGGAGATATAAGGACAAGGTTCTATGTGATGTGTTGTCCATGGATGCATGTCACTTTCTCCTAGGCAGACCATGGAAATTTGACCGCCAAGCTATCCATGATGGAGTGAATAACTCCTATACATTCAAGAAGGACAAAGTAACTTTCAAAATCCAATCATTGTTAGAGGATGTAGATGTGAAGACAACAGGTCCTAATGTGCTTATGGTGGGTGAAAAATAATTCATAGAAGCCATGGAAGAAGTAGGAGTTGGCTATGCATTGGTTCTAAGGCTAAGAGAAAAGAATGAAGAAAAAGGAGACAAGAAACTAGAGTTACCTAAGGAGATACAAAGCATGTTGCAGACTTATGAAGGCATAGTAAGTGATGGACAACCATTAGCATTACCCCCTAAAAGACCCATAAGTCATAGGATAGACTTCATACCTAGAGCTACCCTACCTAATAAGGCAGCTTACAAGATGACCCCTCAATAAAATGAGGAGATTTCTAGGCAAATAGAAGAACTCCTTAACCAAAGCCTTATCAAGAAAAGCATTATCCCTTGTGCAGTACCCACTGTCCTAGCACCAAAGAAAGGAGGAACATGGATGATTTTTACTGATTCAAGAGCCATAAATAGGATAACCATTAGGTATAAGTTCCCCATACCTAGGATTGAGGACCTAATGGATTGTCTAGGTGAAGCCAAGTACTATAGCAAGATAGACTTGAAGAGTGGGTATCACCATATTAGGATACATGAGGGAGATGAATGAAAGACATCCTTAAAAACCAATGAAGGTTTGTATGAATGGCTTGTCATGCCATTTGGACTATCCAATGCCCCCTCTACATTCATGAGGCTCGTGAATGAAGTCCTCAAAGACTACATTGGCAAATTTATAGTAGTATATCTTGATGATATACTGGTTTATAGTAGGACAAGAGAGGAGCATCTTCAACACCTTGAGACTGTCTTCAAGAAGCTGCATGAAGAGAAGTTGATGATCAACTTGGAGAAATGTGAGTTCATTAAAATAAAGCTACTGTACCTTGGGTTTGTTCTCTCTCATGGCAATCTGAAAATGGACAAAAGTAATGTGGAAGCCATCATGAATTGGCCTACTCCAAGGACAGAAATAGAGGTAAGAAGTTTTCATGGCCTTTCTCAGTATTATAGGAAGTTTGTAAGGCAGTTTAGTGCTATTTGTGCTCCTATGTTGAACACAATCAAAGGAGGAATGAAGACTAAGTTCATATGGAATGAACAAGCCACTAAGAGCTTTGAGTTGTTGAAAGAAAATATTGCTACCCAACATGTCTTAGTCTTTCCAAGCTTTGAGAAGCTTTTCACCATTGAGTGTGATGCAAGCAATGTGGCTATTGGAGCTGTCCTAAGCCAAGAGGGCAGACGAGTAGCATTTCATTAAGAGAAGTTGAGTGAAGCTAAGAAGAAGTATTCTTCTTATGACCTTGAAATGTATGCATTGGTCAAAGCTTTAAGGAAATGGAGACACTATTTACTCCCTAACGAGTTCATAGTCTACTCAGATAATTAAGCTTTAAGTTTCTTGAACTCTCAAGAAAAGTTAAGTCACAAGCACGTGAAGTGGGTTGAGTACCTATAAGCTTATACCTTTAATATCAAACACAAGAAAAGTGTCCTTAATAAAGTGGCAGATGCATTGTCTAGAAGAGCTCTCACAATTCAGGAAATTCAGTTGAAGAATATGGGAATAGATCATTTCAAGGATCTATATGCTGATGATGAAAACTTTGCAGACATTTATAAGGTATGTGTTGAATACAAGAATCATTTTCATAGCAAGTATGTTGAATACAATTTGGAAAATAACCTTTTTTTAAAGGGAAATCAATTATGTGTCCCTAGAGGGTCTATTAGGGAGAACTTAATCCAAGAAAAGAACAATAGTGCATTGAGTGGTCACTTTGGGATCACTAAGACCCAAGAACTTGTTCAAAGGTTCTATTATTGGCCAAGAATGAATATTGATGTTAGGAGGTATGTAGAAAGTTGTATTGTATGTCAAAGAGCCAAAGGTACTTCTTCAAATGTAGGCCTTTATCAACCACTACCTATTCCCACTAGGCCATGGGAATGCTTGAGCATGGATTTTGTTGTTGGGTTACCCAAGACAAAACAAGGCATGGATAGTGTTTATGTAGTTGTGGACAGATTCAGTGAGATGGCTCACTTTGTGCCATGCAAGACCACTAATGATGCCAGCAAAATAGCCTCTCTCTTCTTCAAAGAGATAGTAAGAATCCATGGGTTACCTATGAGCATTGTGTCAGATAGAGACACTAATTTATGAGTCATTTTTGGAAGACTCTTTGGCAAAGGTTAGGTACTAATTTATCCTTTGGGTCCGCATACCATCCCCAAACTGATGGTAAGACCGAAGTGGTGAATAGGAGCCTTGGAAATCTATTAAGGTGCTTGACCAAGGAATATGGTCAACAATGGGATCAGTTGATTGGACAAGCTGAGTATGCTTATAATGAAACCATTAATTGGTCAACAGGGAAGAGCCCCTTTGAGATAGTATATGGATTACATCCTAGAGGAGTCTATGAGTTGAGAGAATTGAAGGATGGAGTAAAGGCAAGTGGATATGCAGATGATTTTGCTTATGCAATGCAAGAGATACATGATACAGTCAGGAAGACTTTGACAGAGAACACCTTGAAACATAAAACCAAGGCTGATGAGAGTAGAACAGTTCAGTTCAATGTGGGTGACTTGGTCATGGTGCATCTTAACAAATCAAGACTTCAAAAGGGAGTCCCTCACAAGTTGCAGATGAGAAGGATAGGTCCCTGTCCTATCTTAGCTAAGTATGGTGATAATGCATTCAGAGTTGAGATCCCAGAAGATAGTGGACTATCACCTGTTTTTAATATTGTAGACTTAGTCCATTACAAAGGACCACAACAAGACATGGATCAGAGTCTCAAAGAAGTGATCAGAGATGTGGAAGATCTCCAATTACCCCCTGCTACAATCACAGGAGCTGACAATGTATTAGATACTAGAGTCTACAAACAGACTATAACCAAAGCTTACAAGGAACACTTGATAAATAAGCATGGTCAACCCGATGCTGATGCAATATGGGTAAAGGAATCAAAGTTCAAGAAGATGGGGATTGATCCAAGCATCCTAAATCCAATGGTGGATTGAAATTTTTGTTTTGGGGAGGATGGTGCAGGAGCACACCTAGGCTAACCTCCATAGTTAGGATGTTTTAGCTTGTACTTGAAATCGGCCAAGTCAAGATAGTTTGTTTACTTTGGACCTTAGAAGGTCATTGCAATGTGGGCTAGGTGAATTAGTCATTAGGACTAAGGTCACCAAATTAGCCATTGTTAGTAGTTTTAAAATTCTTAGTGTTAGGAGTTTGAGTTAGAGTCTTCAATGTGTCTTAAACACATCAATGATGTCATAGAGATGCCATAAGGTCATGAATGATCTTGGATCCTTGAAATGAAGAGGTTAGATGTCCTAAAACTTAGGGAGGAGGCATAATGGCAAAGATGCCAAAAGTTGCTAAAAAGTTGCTATGACAACATTTATAATTATTGCAAATGTTGCATGCAACCTGGTTATCTTTGGATCCCCTTATGAAGAGGAAGTGGGATATCGACTAACAGTCCCTAGAATCATGGAGATGGCATCTAATGTTACCCAAGACTTGAATCTCAGGAGTAGTCATTCATTGTAACAAGTTTTGCATATTGAATAGAGCTCTACAACTCTGTATTCAGAAAACCCGAGCATTTCATTGTGACAGTGATATCTAATGGATTGAATACCTTAGTTTAGTTGTTGATTGGTGTTCATAGGATAGTTTGAAGTGTTTTTCATTTAGTAAGAAAGTTTATTAGAGTTAGTCAAAGGTCTTAACTAAATTGTTTTCAGTTTTGTGAGTTCACTGGTCCTATCCTGACCAGTTAGTCGATTCATGGCTCCCCCATGAAATCTAGCCATGGGATCTTCCTAAGGATAGATGGAAATGTTAGGGGAGTCAATGGTCTATATATATGTGGAGTTAGGAGTCATGAAATGTCGAGTTACTATTTTAGTGCCAAGCCCTAGGTGAGCATACACTGTCCGGTTAGAGGTTTGGAGATGAAACAATGAGCATAGCTTGCAGGGTAGAGAAGTACTGTACAGGCCAAGTATAGTTCTAGATAGGGTATGGTAATTTCTTGACATCCTGTGAGGATTGAGTTCATACTAATCCATGAGACCAAGTTTTGAGAAAGTTTTAAACTATTTTGCAGATAGTCCTAGAAATCAGGCCTATTAGCCCTATTGGTCCTAGATTGTAGAAACCCTATGTACGGATGACCTAGGGGATTAAAAATTTCAAAATATCTTGTAAACAAATAAATAGTATCTGAATGTTGGATTGGTTTTTCAAGTTCTTTGGGAAAGTTTTGAAATAAATAGGAAAAGGTCACTATAAAAGGCTACAAGGAAATAAGCCCAATTAGGCCTCTTAGAGACTAAAGTTTGAAATCAACTAAAAATGGTTAAGGGATCCATCAAAATGGAGTCAAATGGGAACATATGCATGGATTACAACATGGTTAGCAACACTACAATTAATCAGGAATGCTAGAGTGGATTTGGCACTTAGATCCTTCTAAGTGTAGTAGGAGAAGTGAAGAATTGAACTAACTAAAAGGTGTTAGTCTTTCAAGGTGAAGAATAAGGATTAAAACTCTTAGAGAAGAGTTAGAATTGGACTTAGTTAATCATCTAAGCCAACCAGGACCTAGAGGAGATTAGGTTCCTAGAAGAGACAAGCTAAGGTCTCTTGGATGAAGTGCTAGCAAGCCTTGGAACACTCACACCAATCTAGTGAAGACATATGAACATGTCATGGTCACCCAAAACTCAGTGAAGCATTAAAGAAGTTTCCCTGGCAACATTTGACAAGACTATCAACATTTAGATTTATAATCATAACTATGTTACTTACCTTAGATGTATTTGATCCTGTATGTCGGGCTATTAGATGTCGATTATTCAGATGATGATTTATGTTTGACAATGGTATTGCAAACTGTTAATTTATCTCAGCTTTAAAATAGAGTTTCACAATTTTGAGAAATGTTGTGCACTTATTTTTTAATAAAATTTATGCTCAAATACAATATAAGTTAGAAATTATTTGTGATATGGTTAGGGTGACATTGTTTTGTAGGATTTGATTTAAATTTTGGGAGTATAAATTATGATAAGGTAAACATGATATAGGATTGCAAAGCAATATTTGGTGATTTAGAAATAATGGATAATATTTATAGAACCTTTGGAATTGTCTATTTAAATTAATGGTTTAGTTTGTCATTTTAATTCATCGCCCTCTGTAATATCAAGTTTTTCAAAAAAGAGTTAAAACCACTTAAATTATATGGGAACTTATCATAAAAATAGGATGTCACATATGGTATATAGTCACAAGAAAGATGGAAACTAATAGACTAAGATAACCATAGAATGCTTGCAACTTCTCGATGAGAGTGATAGAAAGATAGGCTATAGAAGATCAAGAATTTCATAATAATCAATCTACTAACTACTTCAAAATATTAGTGCTAATATTGATTTCTTCATATTACTGTTGTATTGGGAATTTCACAAACACTACAAAAATTGGGGTCAAATTTTGACCCCAATTTATGATGGCACCACCATTTGTATGTGATTTTTATGTTTTTTTTCCAAGTGCCCTTGACACTGTTGTAATAGTGACTGTACAGTCATAATTGTGACACCCACATGATTATAAACAAAAAAAAGAAGAAAGGCTAATTTCTAATTTAGTGTGATTGCATACCATTGTGTGCGAAGAGGGCATACTGTGGAGGCTGATTGGCATCTTGGTATATGGAAACCATGACTTGAGGTAGGCATTCGAGCTTTGTCTTCTCATTAAATCAATTTCATTTTGATGACATTTGTTGATTTAATGGCACAATATGAATGTTAATACTATAATTGTTTACATCTTTGCATTTGGAATGCTTGATGACCTGTGAGCTTTGAGAGCTGGGGAATTGTTGATATTCCCTATGTGGTACTCCTCGTTTATGATCATTTCATGAGGAAATGCCTTGATGGCTCGCGGGCTGCAAGCTAGGGCATCATGCATTATTTATTAGCTCACTGTCTAATACTGGCATTGTTTACATCCTTGCATATGGAATTCTTGATGACCCGCAAGCTTTGAGAGCTAGGGCATCATTTCTATTACCTTCAAGGCATTGTGTGAAGTATTTGATCTCTCTTTATTTGTTTTGTTGTTGATTTTCACTATGTGGTACTCCCTGTTTATCATCATTTCATGAGGAAATGTCTTGATGGCTCGTGGGCTACAAGCTAGGGCATCATGCATTGTTTATGAGCTCACTGTTTAATATCGTCATTCATTTACATCTTTGTATTTGGAATGCTTGATAACTTGCGAGCTTTGAGAGCTAGGGCATCGTTGCTATTACCTTCACTGCATTTTGTGAAGTGTTTGATCTCTCTTTATTTGTTTTGCTGTTGATATTCACTATGTGGTACTCACTATTTTTTCTTTCAGAAGTGTATGGCTTGACTATGCACATGCATATTTATAGATGAGGATCAGTAGTAATAGGATGTCATTCATTTCTTAGATATTTTTGATCTAACCCCCATCTCTCTTTTCTTTGTGGGTTTTGGATCACACAGGAGCACACTGGATTCATAGCCTGGTCAAAAATTCATCACATCTGGAAATGTATGGTACCCTTATTATCTATGTTCATACTCATACAATATATGTACATTTATAAAATTTCATGCCTTGAAATTTTATAACATAGTTACTTAGAATATCTATCAAAATAGAATGGCAGTGGTGATTCAATGCATCTACAACCTCAACAACATGGTAACATTGATCCAATAACAATAAATACATTACAAATGCCAAGCTAGTCATGGTCTCAATGAAATAAACTGTGTATATATAAAACAATATATGGTTTACAATAGTAGCAAGCATGCAATGACAATAATAACATCATACGTATATATGTATATATGTATATACATATATATGTATATATGTATATTCATATATATGTATATATATGTATATGTATATAACAAACATAGCTCATAACAGGGTCATGTGGTGCTCAAATAGTGAGCTCATAAACAATGCATGATGCCCTAGCTTGCAACCTGCAAGACATAAAGACATTTCCTCATGAAATGATCATAAACGGGGAGTACCATATAGTGAATATCAACAACAACACAAATAAAGAGACATCAAACACTACATGTTATCAAAATAGAATGGCAGTGGTGATTCAATGCATCTACAACCTCAACACCATGGCAACATTGATCCAATAACAACAAATACATTACAAATGCCAAGTTAGTCACGGTCTCAATGAATTAAATAGTGTATATATAAAAAATATATGGTGCACAACAACAACAAGCATGCAATGACAACAATAACATCATACATATACATATACATATATATGTATATGTATATGTATATGTATATATGTATATACATATATATATATACATATATATATATATATATGTAGATATATATATATATATATATATATACTTTTAGATTAGTCATAGTTTGCTAATAATTAAATCATTTAATTATTAGTCTATCATACTCTAGGCTTAAGTTTCACTTAGGCATTTTATAATTCTTTAGGGTTTTCAGCGTTAGGATTTTGTGTTTCCTTTTATAAGGATTCACTTCTTTCATTTCAGAAAGGAGATTGTATTATTTTCATCATTGTTAATAGAAGATTATTTTCTTGCAACATGGTTTTGCAGTCTCTGGCCTATCGGCCGCCATACCTGTTTCTTCTATCTTCTGTCTTGCTTCTACTTCGTGACAGTCTTGCGTGCAGGTTTCTTGGGTTGATTTGTAGTTCAGCAAATCTAACATGGTATCAGCGCTTTCCTGTTGGTGGCTGTTTGAGTTTTCTTTGAAGCGTTCGAAGGTTTGAAGTTCGCCAGGCTTTTTCTAGCATTTTTGTGTGGATTTACGGGGGAACTTTATTTCTGGTCACTTTGGGCCCAAATGGACACTTCCATTGCATCCAAAAGGCCCAAAAACCCCAAAATCCATATAAGGCATGTCCATTTTGGACACCGAGGCCTTTGGAGAATTTTTTTGGCCTCCTACGGGCCGTACGGACACGGGTTTCGAGGCAAAAATTTCAAAAAATTAAAAAAACCTAATGTTTCAAGGTTTTTTGGAATTTTTAATTACGCATGCTGTGTTTTATTCAACGCACCGCCGTAGGGCCGTCACCGCACCACAGCGGCCTGGCCCCCGACTGCGCCTTCACCGCGGCCTGCCGCTCCGCGGACCCTCAGTGCCGCCCTCTGCGGCCCCCTGCTCCGCCGCCCTCCACGGCCTGTCGCTCCACGGCCCCTTTGCGCTGCCCAAAGCGGCCGCCAGCCGCCTCCCGGGCCCCGGCCTCCTCTGCTCCCCACCGTCGCCGGTGTCCTCTGCCCTCTGCACCGCGCCACCCGGTGGCGGTCCGCTCGGCAGCCCCCGCGGGCTTGTTTACACTCGCTCCCGGTCATATGGGTGCCTGCAGGCCCCGGGAAGCTTTAGCCCTGCGGGTGGTCACATGGCGCCCAGGGGCCCTATTTTTTTTAGCCCTAGGGGCTTAAAAAATTTTCTGAGGCCTTTTTTTGACCCCCTGGAGCGTTTTTCGCTCTATCTTGAGCATACAGGGGTATTTTTGTGACTTCCATATACCATCGAAAATCTCTTTCTGAGAAATTTCCGATGATGAAGGTTGTGGTTTTGGGTTCTGCCATTTCAATAGCATTTTTTGCTGTTGAAGTCTGATGTCTTTTTTTGTCTTCCGGGAGTCATATCTGGCTCATCCAGACTCCTTTTTCGGCAAACGAGATATCGTCAGAAAGCTGGTTCTGTGTTCTATACAGTGGCAGAGGTATTTTTTCTAGATTCTACTCCAGGTTTTCTCTCCTATAAGTTTTGCAGTTTATGCACTCTAGTGGATTGCTTGGTTCTACAGGTCCTGCGATCTCTTCTTCTGAGTTCATAGTTCACTCTTCTTTTTGACTTCTAAGCTTGTATGCTCTTCTGATGCATTTTTTTTTGTAAATGCACTGAGATAAAGTGCCTACTTCTGCATTCTTGGATCTTGTACACCTTGTTCGATTGATGTACTCGCACTCTGTTATAAAGTGCCATGGGGGGTTATGATGTTTATGCCGCTTTAGGTGCATCCACCTTTTTCAAGTGAGCGTACCTTCCATGACATTAGCCCATGTTGTGTGTCTGTGACACCACCCTTTATCCTGTGTGTGTGCTTCTGTTGCACTGTTGGTGTTCCTGGTTCTTCTTCTGCAGATGTTTCTGGCA
>MU226557.1:125574-146647 GCA_018584345.1 Thuja plicata
CCTGACATTTCTTAGATCCTTTGGATCTAACCCCATCTTTTCCTTCCTTGTAGGTTGTGGATCATACAGGAGCATACTAGATCAGAACACTGGGTCAACACTTCATTACTTAAGGCAATGTATGGTACCTTAATTATTTATGTCCATCCACTTATGTATGTTTGCATTCATTCATATTCTTCTAAAAATTGGCTATACTCATATTCTTCTTTTGTCTAAGTCTTCCCACTATGATCAATTTAATGCTGCAAATCTTGACATAGAATTTGATATCAACTTGTTGATATGATTATAATGTGGGGGAGTCGAAGAAAATATATGTACAATTATAAAACTCAAAGTTAAATTTACAAAGTAACATATCATTTATAAAACCTACCATAACATGTCATTTTTTTTTTACATTTTTTTTCACAACTAAAGAGTTCTCACCACGAGCAAATAGATTGACCATTTGCTATCAAAACCATATGTGTAGATATAAACATTAAGTACATCATGTCCAACTTTTTTGCAGATATACACAGTAAGGATCATGTCAGATAATAGAAGGGAATTCAATCAAACTAGGGAGACAATTGCTAGATTGTTGTCTAACTTTCAAAGAGAAGGTGATGAAAAATGTTATTGTCCATGCAAGAGTTGTAACGGCTTAAAGACAAGAAGAATAAAAATAAAAAAAACAAAGAGACATTGTAGGGAGAATGGTCACATTCAAGGGGGGTTTGATTATCATCCATTGGTAATTTTTGTTTGTTATATTTTTTTCACAATTAATATAAATATGAACCATGGAAGGAGGTTTGATTATCACATTGAAGGGGGGTTTGATTATCATCATTTTTTATATAGGTCAATCTCCCCAGTGTAGTATGTGATATGGACTACCACATCTCAAAGTAACATAGGGGTGTGAATATAGAGGAACATGGAGGTGTGAGTATTGAAGCTAAAGATCATGATCCCATGGAAGATGATGATCATGTGCTAGAAAACACATTTGAAGATGATGGTATGAATGCATTGATCATTGACACATTTTCTACTGGTGCTACTGGTGCTACTAATGATGATGATGATGATTATGATGAGGATGACATTGAAATTGACATTGTCCATGATATACCTCTACTTGAGAATGCAAACACGACCCTTTATGAAGGCTCCCAATCTACTCTTCTCTCTGCTTTATTGTTGTTGGTGAATTTCAAGGTTATGAATGGTTTATCCAAAATAGCAATGTCACGTATGCTAAGGTTTGTCATATACATCATTATAGTCTATAAAAGGTGAAACATGTACCATTAAGATTGTTTATAGTAATGAATTTACTTTTTGCTGTAGATTGATAGGTGAATTTCTATTACCACCATCAAATATTCTCCCTCGCTCATACCGAGAATTATGTGATGCTATGAAACTTATTGGAATGGAGTGTCAAGCAATAGATGTTTGTCTCAAAGATCATATTATTTATCATAAAGAACATGAAAATGCAATAGAATGCCCTGAATTCCATACAATCAGATATCGAGATGATCAAATGACAAAAAAGGTGCATCGCAAGGTTCTTCGTTACATCCCCATTATTCCATGTCTGAAATGATTATTCAGGTGTAATAGCTTGGCACAATTTATGGATTACCATGCAGGCGACAGGAGTCAAGATGACATTATTTGAATGCCTTCGAATGGTTCATCATTTATAGATATAGAGGAAAAGTGGCCACACTTTAAAGAAGAACCTCTAAATCTCAGGCTTTCTCTGGCAGTAGACGGTGTCAATCTGTATGGAGAGATGAAATTTGTTTACTCAGTGTGGCCTGTTTTTGTTATCAACAATAACCTTCCACCATGGATGTCAATAAAGAGGGAGCAAATTATGTTGGCAATGATTATTCCAGGTATTTTATTATTTTATAGTTATCTACATGTAATTATAAGTCTTGGAGTGAAATGGCCACACTAATTATTTGATGTTGTTGTTAATTCAACTAAGTAAGTACCAAGTGAAATATATGAATGTATATATTTCTCCTCTTATCGATGAGTTGTTGGTGTTATGGAATGGTTTCACTATGTATGACATCTCTAGACCAATTGGATAAAGACAATTTCAATTCCATGTAATGCTTGTGTGGACAATTCATGATGCTCCAAGGTTGACACATTTTTGTGGTATGTTATGGTGAATTCTAGTTGTACGCGATAATTCTAATTCTAAAAATTAACATATTTAATCCAATTGTATCGTTATCATGTAGGTCTTCAAACAAAGGGAAAATTTTCATGTCCAATGTGTGGTCCAAAGATGAAATCTCGTCATTCCAAAAGCTTAAGAAAGTAGGTGTTTGATGAGTATAGACACTTCCTCCCCAGAAATTATAAGTATCAAAGTGTAGAAAAACATATTTTCAATGAGAAAGAAGAGACTACATCAAAGCCCTGAAGAATGACACCTCACCTATGGTAGTTTGAATATAATAAAATTAGAGGTAATATCGTTCCACCTAATGGTTGATGTTTGAAAATTATATATTTCAATTGTGTTTTGCTGGCTAATTATGTAGTTGATGATCATGAAGGTCATGAAGGCATCACTGACCAGCTTCCAAAGGGACTAAAATGTTATCCTAGAGAATTTAGTAGGCTTCCCTACTATGAAAAACTACAAATTGTGCATTTCTTTGATACTATGCATTGGATGGAAGGCGTGACAAAGAAAAACTTGGAAAAATTTGTAGTGACATTCATGATTTCAATCATGCAATGAAAAATATCATTTAATCAAATAGAAATGGAGACCAGATTAATGCAAGTTCTCTTCCTTGGTTATTAATAGAGCAACAAAGTAATGCCATAAAAGAAGTCATACACAAAATTCAATTTCCTATAGGATTTGATGCAAATATAAGCAATGTCATATCAAAGCAGAGTGATTTTGGGTAAGGGATGAAAATGCATGATTGTCATACCTTCATCAAGGTAAGTCACGGTCTTTTGTATTTACAATATATTTGTGTAACTGCATTCAATTTTAATTGTATGAAATGATCAGTTGACAATTGTTGTAGTATTTTCTACCCCTATCGCTCCTAGAGAACTTCAAAAATAATATCAAACAAGTGATATATGATCTTGGAAAATACATGAGGTAAGCAGTGATATTTGTTCAGTATATCAAACAATAATATCAAACAAGTAATATATTGTAAAGTCTTGTATTTATATATTTTTGTGTCTTCAATCCCTTGTAGGTGGTTGTAATCTAAAGAAATCCATAAAGAAGATATAAAATATTGGAAGAAAAGATTTCCTCATCTAATGTGTGAAATGCAAAAGTGTTTACCTTCAACCTTTTTCAATTCACAAGAACACTACCTCATACACCAAGTTGAGGAGATTGAATTGTGTGGACCTATACATTGTAGGTCAATGTGGATGGTTGAGAGACACTTGAAATTTTTGAAAGGTTTGGTATGAAAAAGAGCACATCCCGAGGGTTCTATGGTTGAAGGATATATGGTATACCAGATGATGGTGTACGTTACTCAATATCTTCCTAATCTTGCAACAAAGACTCATATAGATTGCATTTGGGATCTCGAATCCATTAAAAAATTCGAAGGGGAGTACTTGGTGGGCAACAATAGATTTAGGAAACTGAAAGGTAATAAATTATGAGATGTTATTGTAGTTAATTAATTCTTAATCTTCAAAATAAATTTGTTGTAACTGATCATCTATTTACTTTTGTACAGTTGTAAAGAGTGGGATGCAATACATTTGTTTATTGCAAAAAATCAAGATTGGATGACGATCTGGATTGAACGATGTTAACATTACGGTCATAGATTAAAATGGAAATCTGTGTCTTCATTGGTTATACAAGATCATCGTAATGGAGACCCCAATGTTACACACAAAGGAAATAGATTTAGCATATGGTTTAAGAGATCACCAGGTACTTATAAATTTGTTAATCAACCATATGTTTTTTAACTCATGATGAAATAATTTATACATGTTTGACATTATTGTAGGTGAAACACCACAAGGCTATGTTCTACAATGGTTATAAATTTTGCATCAAAAAGTTGGATGACATGAAGAGAACTTGTGATTCTGGGATAAGTGCAGTCTTCCAGGTGACCAATATTTCATCTATAAATGACTTACATCCTCGAGAGTCACAAAATCAATACTATGGTATTTTGGTTGATATACTTGACTGTGAATTTAATTCCTTCAAATTAGTTCTCTTCGTCATGAAATGGTACAAACTACGTCTCAATCAAAATGATCCTGATAGAACTATTATTGAAAATGATAGTGGTTTTCCAATGATTAATACAAGGTTATTTGAGCCAGTTGGGGAAGAGCCCTATGTTCTTCCAAGCCAATGTGAGCATGTATTTTACTCGAAGATTCCACATAAACCGGGTTGGTCATTTGTTGTTAGACATGATCCAAGAGGAAGGTCGATAAAGTATAATGTGATGGAAGAAGAAGATACCAATGAAGAGGAAGAAGTGGATGATGATGTAGATGATGATCACGATCGAGAGTTAGTCAAAGAAGAATATGAAGAAGAAGAAGAAGAAGATGATGATGATGCTACTGATCACGATGATGATGATGAGGAGGATGGTGACGATGATGATGATGCTGATGATGATGATGATGACAATAGTGGTGGTGATGATGTCGTTGACGATGATGATCTTGATGATGAGATGGATGAAGAAGAATATCAATGACATGAATGAAATGTATAATTATGCCAGATGTTTGGCATGTTTTAACGATTGTTTTGGATTAAAATCTACACTTTTCCACTAATATGCTTAGGGTTTCATATTAATGGCATTTTTGGTTTATCATGAATATCTAATTGACTACTCTTATTCACCTTGTTTTATATGTCCTACTTATATCTTTGATCTTTTGTTAAGAGAAATTTCATTCTAAAAGAGTGTATTTAATCTCTAAATACTATCTTATGGGATTTGCTTCTTATAATTTTCTATTTCTTTGCACATCAATGATGTTAAATCACAGGGAATTATCTTTTTTCCATGCAATGGAGTGAGCTAATTCTGAAAGTATAAATAGATAATTTTAACAATGTATAGTGTCCTTCACAAGATGTAATAAAAACTATGGAGTGAACTATGTTTGTCTGATTATATAACTATTATCTTTTGTCAGGTATCCCACACAGTATCATGGATTGTCAGGCATAAGTCAATACACACCATAGAGATTAATGTATTTTACCATTTGTAAAATATATCTCTCATTGCCACCTGTCTCTCTCATTTCATGAAGTGCAGGTACCAGTGAATAGGTATTTGTTAGATTTGTCTTCCTCGAGCGAGGAAAATGTAGGAATGGAAGAAGAAAGTGAGACATTTAGTATGTCTAAATCAAGGAGATTGACTCGAGGTCAAAAGATCAAAAAGAAATTCAATAAACGCATGGAATTTTTCCTTGCTCAAGGGGGGTCATGTTCTTATGATGATGAGAGAAAAGGTGACTCCAAGGTTCCCTTTAGGTACAAACATCTACAAAAACAATGGGTCCCTAATGAACTTCCTTCAATAAACACTGATTTTTGTGTTAGAGAGAGGATATATCGCATAGCACCATCTTCAATACATGGTTTGGGCATATTTTCCATGGATGGCATAAAGCTCTCTTACAACAAAGTTGTCAAGTTGATGGAGTATGTCAGACCTTGTTATGATTACAGTAGTTGGATGCAGATTGTTAGATATAAAAAAAGTATGTGTAGGTATGGACTTGCGGAAAATTATATACAAAAAAAAGTTAGTGAACAAAGTAAAATAATATCTATGTACATTGATGGAAGGCCAGTGGCATCAGGGAATATTGCAGGTTTTATAAACAGTACACGACCTATGTCAACTAAGAAGCAACCCAATTACATATTTGAGGCATGCGAGGGAAATCACGTATCTGTATGAGTGATCAAATCAATACGTGGAGGTGAAGAGATGCTTGTCGATTACAATTTGAATCGCATAGATACAAAAAAACCCACTATCATGGACAAGGTGGTACACACTATGCACCATTTAAAATTGTTTAAAAATAAAAAAAATCTCTTCTTTTAATTGAAGCATTCTGATAATTGTCTATTATTCAACGTAACTTATGTTGGAATAGTCCCAAGGTATAATTGAGATTGGGGGGTGTGAATAAGTTATCAATAATTTTAAATTCTTTCCTCTAATTAATTACAGAATATCATAAGCACATACACATTTAAGATAACACAAAATAGAACACCACAATTTGATTACGGGGAAACCAAACTAGGTAAAAACCCCGGTAGGAATTAGCACCCACAAAGAACTGTACTTGAGTATAATAATCCCTGTTAGAAGATCTTACAACCCTATTAGGAGTTGATCTTTTAAAAGAAATAAGTACAGTGACCTGGTTAAGTGTCTGACCCTATTAGGAGTCTTTTACAAATAACCCTGTTAGGGGTGAGGACTCACTGTCCAAAATCTCATTGCTAAAATGATAAAGGCTACAACCTTCAGGAAAATAGATACACACTATATCTGATAATGAACTGTTTGAGTAGACTTGTTGTCTTGATCAGTTCCAATGAATTGTATATATACTCTCTACTTCTTCACATAGATCTTTATTTGATGAATAAAATGCCTTTATTGTCCCAAAATAATCAGCATTATGTTCTGTCCTTCTTCTGTCTCTTTTCTTATCATTCACACTTGGTGATTTTCAAATGAACTAATATAAGTATCTTCTCTGAAAGATATGATCTTTGTCAGCTTCAGGAATCCCTTCAATGCTTCTTTAGTTGGCCAAACCAAGCACACAACATAATTAGAACTACACAACTCAAACTAAATAGACGCATTGCTTCACATAGTCGGCTCCACCAAAATTACCCAAACGTCATGCTTTGGATGAAACATGATTAGCACCTTTGGTTAATTATCTTAGACTCATAAATAAACATGAATCTAAACACGCATATCCCATAGATAGATGCAACTGAAGAATCAATAAAATTACTATTGGATTTCTGAGAACAATCTTCTGAAACTGTGTCTGGTAAACAGAGTAACATAACTTAGCTATTACTAAACATCTGAATTTGCATGTATGTACATGGTATAGTAACTATGTCTGAAACATTAAAAAAACCACACAAGGCTTCCACATATCCATACTGAAAAGTGAATACAGTTCATTTTTGTATACTATATGTTGTCATCAATGACAAACATACAGTCAACTATTTGCATAGAAGAAAATCTCCAACAATCTCCCCCTTTGACATTGATGGCAACATATGATATGAAAAACACCATTAACCCTAAGTATCCTCCTTTTTTTAATATTCTCAATGTCCTCATCAAAGGTTCCTTTTTATTACAGCTCCTCTGACTGTGTTATTATTTTCATGACTATATACTCCCCCAGAGTATATGCTCCCCCTTACTATATACTCCCCCTTTGACATCAATGACAAAGGATGCCAAATAATTTTAAGCATAGGTACTACTCCAGAAGTAGAGTAGTCAACCATTCATTAGTCACCAAGGATTGATGCTTTTGCTGCAAATTTTAATCAGACTCAAGAAAGGAAATTACTCCCAACTTCTCCCTGAGATACCAAAAGTATCTTTTGATAAAGTCTTTGTAAAAATATCTGCTAATTGTTCTTTAGTGCTTACATAATCCAACTTTACTTCTTTGTCTACGACTTTTTCTCTTAGAAAATGATATTTTATTTCAATGTGTTTTGTCTTTGCGTGCATCACAGGGTTCTTTGACATATTGATAGTGCTAGTATTATCACAATGAATAAAAATAGGATAATCAATCTGAATTCCATAGTCTTTTATCACCTGTTTGATCCAAACAATTATAGAATAATTCAATGCTGTTGCTACATATTTTGCTTCAACTGTTTACTGATAAATACAATTCTACTTCTTGTTTGTCCAAGTGACCAATCTATTTTCAAGGAGTACTGCTCCTCCTGAGGCACTCTTTCTATCATCAACACAATGTTCCCAATCAACATCAGTATACACATGAAGTTGTACATTCTCTGAGTTAGGATACCATAAACCATAGTCTATAGTTCCCTTTAAGTATTTGAATATTCTTTTTATTTCCATTAAGTGGTTTTGTTTAGGTTCATCTGCAAATCTTCCAACAATGCCATCTGCATTAGAAATATCAGGTCTAGATTGAGTGAGATATATGATTTTTCCAATCATAGACTTGTATAGTGTCTTGTCAACTATTGTGAAATCATCATCTTTAGAAAGCTTGCTTCCTGTTATCATGGGGGTGCTTACTGGTTTGCAATATTCCATTTTGAAATTCTTTAATAGATCCTTCGCATATTTAGAATGATTTATGAATATGCCTTTTTCTGTTTGTTTTACATTTAATCCCAAAAAGTATTTGATAGGTCCAATCATGCTCATTTCAAATTCACTCTGCATCTCTCTTGCAAATTCTGCACCAAGCTTGTCATTACCTCCAAAAATATTGTCATCAACAAAGATAGCAACAAGTAGTAAACCTTCAGTTGTCACTTTGATGAATAGGTTGCAATCTTCTGCTCCCTTTTTTAATGCAATCTTTGTTAGGTAGCCATCAAGTCTCTCATACCATGCTCTTGGGGCATGTTTAAGTCCATAGAGGGATTTCTTTAGTCTGCATACCGTCTAGTTTGTCTGAAAGTTTGAATCCTTCAGGCTGCTCTATGTAGACTTCTTCCTTCAATTCGCCATTTAGAAAAGCTGACTTGACATCCATCTGATATACTTTGAAGTTCTTGAATGTTGCATAAGCTAAAAATAACTTTATAGTTTCCAATCTACTCACAGGGGAAAATGTATCAGAATAGTCAATTCCTTCTCTTTGCGCATATCCTTTACATACCAATCTTGCTTTATTTCTTATTACTGTACCATCTTCATTCATTTTGTTTTTGAATATCCACTTAGTTCCAATCACGTTCTTGTCACAAGGTCTAGGGACCAATTTCCATGTGTCATTCTTCATTATTTGATCTAATTCTTCTTGCATTGCACTTTGCCAATCTGAATCATTACACGTGTTAGGGATTTTTCTTATATGAACCATAGTGCTTGAATAATTGCTTGAACACTATGCCTCCTAATACTGATTCAAACAAAATAAATGCTTAATTGCTAAGGATTGGATAAGATCCTCCTTCATTTTTGAGCTCCACATACCCAGACAGGTTTTACCTCTGAATAATTACTGATTACACAGTATATATGAAAGTGGACACTGATTTTCTATTTATCTTTATTTAATCAACTTGTAAAACACCTTGCATATGACCAAAATCAACTGAATGCAAATCTTAACCAAACAAACCATGATTGTAAATATAGCAAAAAAATAGTGAGATAAGGATTCTCATCCTTCTTCCTTTTAAGGTGGGCTAACCTAGTGATTCAATCTTTAAGGAATTAACAAAATGGATTGCATCTCGCTGATACAAATCCTTATGAGTTCAGCTCATTTATTCTAAGTAATATAATATAATTGATTTGATTTTGATTATTGGATGAAGAAAATACTACAAATCAAACCCTAGACTAGTGCCTACTCCTTGGGCAAAGAGTCAATGAAAATATAAATCCACATAAATAAAATAATGAATATACTATAGAGTGCCTTGCAAACTATATGCAGCTAAGATAGAATGCCTTACAAACTATCCTCTCATTTCCATACTACTGTATCAAATCCTCACATTTTTTATCAACCCTCTGAAATCACTTATGAAACTTAGTTCTCTTCTTGAAAGAAACTCATAAGTAATTAGACAAGCTACCTTGTAACTGGTATGTTTAAGATGCCTTACAAACTAAACATACTAGAGCTATACACAGAAATATATATAGACAACAATAATATGGAAGAGGAAAAACTACACTGTATTTCATTAATAAATTATGTTTCAACATATCCAAACCTTAAGTTTTCAATAATATCAAAAACACACAAGTCTAACTTGCAATAGAAATTCAACAAAACCAATAGGGACCTACTCTGAACATAGCAGTAACAGGAACATGACAGCCAAAACTGAGAAAAGAAAAGAATATAAAGAAGAGAGAGAAACCCTAAAAATCATGTTTGACATACACCTGTCCTCCCCTTAAATCTAATATGCACCTATTCCTTCTTTCCTTTTCTTATTTTGTCTTCTCAAAATCCGGCTTTGCTTTGTCGGTGGTTTCAAAATCTGATCTTACTTGTCTTCAAAGTCTTCAAAATATGATTTATTTTGTCTATATCTGAATCCATTTGTCTATCCAAAATCTGAACTCATCCTCTACAAATCCCCTTTACTCTGCTGCTGAAAATATTTCCAAATCTGATCATTCTTTTGCAAAATCTGATTTCATTCTCTGTTAAAAAAAAACCTCTCAGAATGCTTCTCGGATAAGTTTTTGTAACAAAATATGCTTATATTTTGTCTCATTCATGCGAATCTGATCTCATTCGGAAACTATCTCTTAAATATGAATTCATTCTGCCTTTTCAAAATTTGCTTGATTTGATTTTAATCTCTGAGAAAATATGATTTTAACTGTTCAAAAACTCTTCCGGGAATACACATTTCAAGCTTTTCAATGCAAAAGACTATACAATTTTAAATTGTTTTAAAATTTATCCTCTACACATTCCTATGCCTTGAAATTCTCAATTTTTTGCATTTTTATCCAGAATTCACCAGAATTCAACATGTGACATTCACTGGTTAGCTGCTCCTGACTGTTCTTTAACTCCTTTAACCACAGTCATCTTGCATAGACTAGTCTCCAAGTCTCTTGATATCCTTTCAACTCTAGGTAATATTTGGAGATAATGAGACAACTCTTAGTCTCATAATCTCTGAATGCCTCCTAACTCTACCTCTAACCACACCTTTAACCACGGGTTTGTTTTTACTCCTTGTCTCCAAGTCTCTTGATATTTTTCTTAACCACAGTTAAAGCTAGAGACCTGTCGACTACCTCCTTAGTCTCCAAGTGTCCTAATGTTTGCCACTTAACATTTAATATCTGGTGACCACACGACTTTGTTAGTCTCTTTGTCTCCTGATCTTTCTACACTAACTACCAGCATCCAGTGACCTAGCGACTAACAACTAGCGGTTAACTCGACGGTTAGTCTCCAAGTCTCCTGATCCTGGCGGTTAACTACTCTTCATCTCCCGACTTTGCGACTAGCCTCCACGTGTCCACCTGCCATATCATCACTTTGTCATGTCACTACTTTTCTAAAAAATTGGGTCACCATCTGGTCATTGGCACAGAAATCAAGGCAATAGTCACCATGTGCACGTGGATAGCCTCCAACTCGCCTTCACATTTCAATATGATAGTGCTTTTGGTTATAAACATCACAAATTTCTATCGTGCAAGCAATGTGGGACTAAATCCCTCTACATTTTAAAGCACTTTATACATTTTGTGCTAAAATAATGGGGCCCACCTGTGCACACATAATTCTAGCTTAGAGGCCTGCCAAGAGCCTCTTGGCCTCTTATTTACTATGTAAGTAAGCATAGACATATATAAACATTTGAAAAAATAGCTCCTTGGCAAATGTGGGATAATAGCGTTTTCATATTTTTCATGTTTTACAGACTCCTGTAGATGTTGTGTGCTTACTAGCATGATGTCTGTTGTTTTAAAACTCAAGATTCCTCTATAAAAACTGGCACATCATTCATATGGTGTAGTTTTCTATTTTGTGTTTTAAAAAAATTCAATTTCTCTTACCTCTATCATTCCCAGTGCAGTCCCTCTGGCCATGGTTTTGCTGTTTAAAACTTACAATTCTTCCACTTAGTATTGCGTATGGTCTCCTTCTGGTCTTGGAGTCTTACACCTAGTAATAACATTTGCTTGTAATTTTAAAATGTTTCCTTATTTCATGCGTGGCTTCCTTGGAAATGCTTTCTGTCTGCATTTGGATTGACCTTTTAATGTTAAAAAACTTGCTCCCAAGCCTGCGCAAATCTTTAACATGCTATGAAAACTCTTTATATTTCACTGCACAATGTCATTCCTTAGTATTTTGCATGGAATCTTGGTCTTATTTCAACATTTTATATGCCCCTCATGTTCTTCTTGGGCAAAATCCTCCCACCTCACAAATGTTTGAAGATTTCTATGTTATTGTGCGTGGGGTCTTCTTCTAATCCTCCAGCCTTGCATCTCATTGACACGGGCTCCTACCTCTTTCATTGCTAGCTTCCATGTGCAGCTCCATTCAGACCCAGTGTTGTCCTCAACTCACCATGCTAGAGCTCCTTCACCAATTTGCCATTACAAAGTTTTGAAAAGAATCCACCATATGCTGCACAGTTCTTTCTCCAATTATTATGTTTGAAATTGATTGAAGACAGTGCTAATTTCCATAAGCTACATGGAAAATTACCTTGTTCTTTGAAATGTTTAGTTTTAATCTCCTTTGTGCATACACCTCTGTCAATGATCCACGCGGGCATTAGCATGGGTCTCTCATTGATTGAATCCCTTGCTGTGCAGGCCCCTTTTTATTAATATGCTGGTTCTTACGCAACCTCTGAAGGAAATTACACTTTGTAATTTTGTTTTAACTCCTCCATTTCTTCATTTTTGTTTCCACGCTAGCTGCTTCTTTGTATTTGTAATTGCATTTGTTTTTTTTCAACACTCTCCAAATGCTGCACTGAATAATCACCATCATTCAACTTATATTTGTATTGATTTTTAATATCCATGTTTATCCCCAATTTGCGCATATCTTCATAGCAACGATCTTTTTTAATGTTTTAAAACTTGCACAGAGTATAGCCTTCCTGTTCATAATACTTACTTTGTTTAATGTTTTTTCTTTTTATCTCTATCATCATGCGTGGACTCTCCATGTTCTATTGATTTTGAGTATGTATTAATATATTTCAACTTCCCTCATTAATCAATGCAAACCTTAGGAAATATATCACGCAACCACCTCATGGTTTCAAAACAATAAACAGACCTACATAATGCATAGCGTAGTGTTCCCCCCAAATCTCCATGCATGCCTTTCATTTGTCACAAATGTTTATAAAACATTACATCTTATGTGCAGGCCACTTCATTAATATTTTCAAACTCTCCAATTGGGTCATCAAGAATGTCTTCGTTCTATGGAAAACTGAAGAACATATCTTTTCACAAAAAGGGATTTCAAACACTTTTTCCACCTTGATCCTTCAACTCATCAATGTATACCTCCCTAATAAATTAGGCTAAGAAGCAATTGTACTGGTGGACACTTAGAACTAACTTTTAAAATTCTGCAAACTGTCCATAAACAGTAAATGACCTCAGGAACTAGTCTCAAAAAATTGACTAAACAATCTGTTATAAGTATTGGGACTGGAAAACAAACCCTTCTCCAACATTTGAACCACTTTCATCAAATGAACTAGTTTGAAAAGATTCGGGCTTCAAGATAATAACATGCAAAAGGGGCGATTTCATTATATTCTACAATTGGGAGTTTGAAAACCTTGCCAGAAGTATGACTTGAAAAGATATCAGATCACCCCTTCAAGCTTTGTCATTTGGTGGAATAACTCATTCATCATCATTGAAGGCACATGAAAAAGGACTTTTCCAGATTCATCCTCAGGTACAAGATGTAATCGTTCAAACTTAGCATTTTCAAAATATAGGTGTAAGTGTAAATGCTGAAACAACATAAACTTCATCCGGATCAGCTATTGCAAAATCACTAAATCATGCTCTGAAGTTTCACCATCAGGTAGGATAGTACATTTACTTGAAATAAGAAAGATGCCATGATAAGTTTATGAAAACAACATTCAAACCAGAATTTTTCACTCTTGCAAAATGACCATTCTGTAAACTTGATTCTATATTGCACTGCAAATTGCATAAACTACCTTTGATACTGAATTCATAAAGTCACTGAAATGAACCTTCATAATCTGAACCTCTGGAACATAATTCACTTTCACACATGGAATATAGAAATTCAAGTAAATTTATTTAATGACAAACTGATCAACCAGTACTAAATCATAAAGTTAGCACTTAAAACACTTTTCTGAACTTTAACACAGTGAAAATACATAAACTGGATTTGGAAATAGCATGGAAAAGTGATCAACTGGATTGACCAAAGTTTGAAAATCTTCAGAGAATTTCACTTCCAGGTCTAAAATGGAGAACAAGCTTCAATTACTCTTGACCTTGAACCGAGTGTAAACAAGGAAAGCACAAACTAGGTCACTTTATTTTGAATTCTGCACATTCAGTGAAACTTTAATAAATTGGAAATGGAAAGGCTCTGAAAAAGTGGTTAACTGGATTGGAAGGAATCTAGAACTCTTCAAATAGGTACATCTCCATGTTTTCAATATAGGGGTAACTCAATTATGCAAAGAATTCAACTGGATACAACTTGGAAGACCTCAAAGTAGGCTATTCAGAAATCTGGGTATGATAGAGAAACATGACAGTTCTGCAGGACCAACTTTGGGGAAACCAAAAACCCATCAAACAAACTTGAAATGGCTTAGGTTTTAAAAAATAACTTCTTTGATATGCATATTAAACATTCCTAAAGCAGTGACCCATGAAACCTAAGAGGATGCGAGATATTCAAATGCAAAGTAGGCAAGCTACAACAATTTTACACTTAGCACCTCAAAATGACTACTCCCTAAACATGTCAAATTTGAAATTTAGAAGATGGAACCCACTGCATATGTCAAATGAAAAGTACTGAACCCTCTTCCCAAGTAATATCTGATGAAAATCATCAGGGTATCTTTTACAAGCACTCCAACTAAACCTTCTCAAAAGTTGTTTCAGGGTACTCATTTTGCCTTATAGAAAATTTTAAAATGGTCACTTTCAAATTTGTGCCAAATTTGAGAGTACCAACAACACGCATCCTAAACACTTAAGGGTTCAATCTATGAAAGTAAGCATACCTCTTCATCAATGGTTGAACCTTTTTCTCTGGATCTTGTCAAGACTTTACTGCTTTGATCTCCAATGATATCTTCTTTAGAGTGGTATTTAGATGTGTATTTTGAGATTTTAGGTGTGACACTCTCATCTATAATCTGTGATTCTTCTTGACTTGGTTCAGGGTTATTGCATGATACATCAATGCAGTCAAACATTTCTTCAATACCTGTATCCTTATTGATAGGTCTAGAATCATCTTCAATCATAGGTGCATATTCATAATATCTCTCTTGAATCATGAACTTCTCATCAATCTTCACATGTGCACTCTCAATGATTTTATTTAACCTTAAATTGAAACAACTGTAAGCTTTTCTCTTAGTAGAGTAACCAAGAAAAATACCTTCATCACTTCTAGCATAAAATTTTCCAACACCATCATCTCTCTTGATGTAGCACTTGCTTCCAAAGATTCTGAAGTATTTTACTGTAGGTACATTACCAAACCAAAGTTCATAAGATGTTTTGTGTGCGTATGGTCTTAGTTGAATTCTGTTGATAGTATAGACTATTGTATTTACATCTCTCCAATAGGTGTGCACAACTTTCCCTTCAATCATGATAGTGCGCTCTATGTCAAGTATTATATTGTTTCTCCTTTCTGCAATTCCATTTTGTTGAGGGGTTCTAGGTGCACTTAGTTGTCTTTTGATCCCATGTTCTTTGCAGTACTCAAGAAACTTGTTAGAGGTGAATTCTCCTCCTCTATCAGATCTCAGACACTTTATCTTTTAATCCTGACTCATTTTCAACTTTTAGCTTTGAATATTTTGAATTTCTCAAAAGCTTCAGATTTGTCTTTCAAGAACTCAACCCACATCATCCTGGAGAAATCATCAACAAAAAAAATAAAATACCTTTCACCATAGTATGATCTTGTTTGAGTAGGTCCACGTAAGTCTGTATGTATTAGATCTAATTTGTTTTTTGTAGAGTTCTGTTTTCTTCTGAATGAGGTCCTCACATGCTTTCCCATCACACATTCCCTGCACATAGTATCAACTGGTCTTGCAATACTAAGAAGGTCTCTTACTGCCTTTACATTACTTATTTTCACTATATTGTCAAAATTGATATGACAAAGTCTCTTGTGTAATAGCCAACTGTCATCCACTTTTGCAACAAAACAACTTACTTCAGAGTTAAGCTGAAAAACATTACCTTTGGTTTTTGATCCTGATGCAATCATGTCTCCTTCTTTGTTGTTGATAATACATCTATTGTTTTTGAATTCCAACTGATATCCTTTATCTAACAATTGTCCAACACTTAGTAAGTTATGATGCAAACCATCAACATAAAGAACATCATTTGTCTTTTTATTTCCATCTAAGGTGATAGATCCTCTACCTATGATAGGTTTGGGAGTGTTATATCCAAATTTGACCATGCCACCTTTGTACTTGTCTAGATGTACAAATCTATCTTTCTCTCCTATCATGTGATGTGAACATCTGCTATTAATGATCTAGTCTGTTCTGATCTTAGCTTGTGATACTAAAGCTAATTCTTGTGCTTTCTTTTCATCTTCAATTTCTATTTGATCAATAATTTTTTCATTATCCTTACTTGTAACAAACCCAATTTTATCTTCTCCCGATTCATCATTAGTTTCACCATCCTCAACATGATAGCATTCCTTAGTATATTTGGGTTTTTAATCTGATATGTACTTCTTGACTCTTGTAGGACACTTGGATGCAAAGTGGCCAACTTTGTTACATGAAAAACATTTGAATGGTAGCCATCCTTCATATTTTCCTTTACTTTTTCTTTCCTTCTTAGCTATCATAGCAATGATTTCTTCTAGTTCAGTATCAACTTCTTCTTTCTCAACATTACTATTGATGTTTAAGGATTTCTTACCATGGACTGAGGCTTTGAAAGTTGTTTCCATTTTAGGTTTTGTCTTTAATCTTGATATCTCAAATGTTGATATTTTACTAATCAAGGTTTCTCTTTTGAAGTCCTTTGAGAATTGCATGGTTTCATCCAAGATGTTTATCTTGCTTTCATAATCTGTTGTCAATGTGGTCATTAGTTTTTCCATTATATCATCCTCTAAAATTTCTCCACCATTGTTCCTGATTCCTGAGACTGCTTCATTAATCCTCTGGTTGTAAGCTCAGATGTTTTCTTTAGGTAGCATTTCTAGATTGTTGTATCTTTTCTTCTGTGTCTTTTTGTGCACATTCTTGGCTTGGATGTCTCCTTCAAACATGTCTTCTAGGTATTTCCAAATTGAATATGCTTTGTCTACCTTCTTGATCTCAGAAAATTCACTGTCAGATAGGGCACTGATTAGGGCTTCTTTGGCAATTGCATTTTGGGTGAATACTTCCTTTTTTTATTAGTATAATCTTCTTTTGCAAGGTCCTTCAAGGTGGGAACATCAATTGCATGAGTAGCAATCTCATAAATCTCAAAACCAACGCACTGAAGATGTGTTATCATTTTGTTCTTCTAGTCAATATAATTCTCTCCATCAAACTTAGGACTCTCTTTCTTGAAGTATGCCATTTGATCTACCTTAAGCTGTTAGGCTTTCTCTCCAAGGCACTTGGATCTGATACCAATTGTTGGAATAGTCCCAAGGGATAACTGAGGGGGGGGGGGTGAATCAGTTATCAAAAAGTTTAAATTCTTTCCTCCAATTAATTATAGAATATCATACACACATACACATTTAAGATAACGCAAAATAGAACACCACAATTTGGTTATTGGGAAACCAAACTAGGTAAAAACCCCGGTGGGAATTAGCACCCACAAAGAACTGTATTTGAGTATAATAATCCCTATTAGAAGATCTTACAACCCTATTAGGAGTTGATCTTTACAAAGCAATAAGTATAGTGACCTGGTTAAGGGTCTGACCCTGTTAGGAATCTTTTACAAATAACCCTGTTAGGGGTGAGGACTCACTGTCCAAAAGCTCACTGCTAAAATGATGAAGGATACAACCTTCAGGAAAATAGATACACACTATATCTGATAATGAACTATTTGAGTAGACCTGTTGTCTTGATCAGTTCCAATGAATTGTATATATACTCCCTGCTTCTTCACATAGATCTTTATCTGATGAATGAAATCGCTTTACTGTCCCAAAACAATCAGCATTTTGTTCTATCCTTCTTCTATCTCTTTTCTTATTATTCACACTTGGTGATTTTCAAATGAACTACGATAAGTATCTTCTCCAAAAGATATGATCTTTGTCGGCTTTAGGAATCTCTTTAATGCTTCTTTAGCCGACCAAACCAAGCATGCAACATAATTAGAACCACGCAACTCAAATTGAATAGATGCATCACTTCACATAGTTAGCTCCACCAAAATTACCCAAACATCATGCTTTGGATGAAACATGATTAGCGCCTTTGGTTAATTATCTTAGACTCATAACTAAACATGAATCTAAACATGCATATCCCATAGATAGACACAACTGAAGAATCAA
The DNA here is from genome assembly GCA_018584345.1 of Thuja plicata. Lineage (NCBI taxonomy): Eukaryota > Viridiplantae > Streptophyta > Pinopsida > Cupressales > Cupressaceae > Thuja > Thuja plicata. Next base: position 144,148 of record MU226557.1, read on the forward strand.
TAAAATTACTGTCATATTTCTGAGAACAATCTTTTGAAACTGTGTCTGGTAAACAGAGTAACATAACTCAACTGCTACTGAACATCTGAATCTACGTGCATGTACATGGTATAGTAACTATGTCTGAAACATAAAAACAATAGCGCAAGGCTTACACATATCCATACTAAAAAGTGAATACACTCCATTGCAGTATACTATATGTTGTCATCAATGACAAACATACAGTCAACTATTTGCACAGAAGAAAATCTCCAACAACTTAGCATAAGAACACGTGTTTTAACATGTCTCAATAATTTTTAATTTTTGAAATACAGGGCTATAGTATGGATCAACAACCACATGATATGCATGATGATGATGGTTCTCATGGGACTTCTTCTTCCCGACAGGTAAAACTCATTGTTGTTGTACAAATGCACCTACAAGAAAAATGTTAATGTGTATTTTTTGTTATGTTTTATTATTCACTACTATTTTGGATAGCTTTTAAATAAAGTGATAATAATATTATTCTCACAAATGAGTGTTGATCAGAATAAGGGAAAGGAACAAGTAGTCCATGAGGAGCTGCAAGATGAGCAGGATCCATTCATTGTTGATTTTTCATCAGATGTTGATCCTGTGGTTGCACTGCAAAAGGTCCTTCGTGCAATTTCAAGAGAGTTAAATCGATTGGAAGATATTCAACCTCAGACTCCTAAAATAATGATGAGAGAGGATGAGTTGGCTCACTGTGTTCAGACTTGTATAGTAAGTATTAATGTAGTTTTTAATTGTAACAAAAGTTCAATAAAGGTTTTTATAGTATACTCTTTTATTTATGTCATTAAGTAAAATACATGTGTTATTTTTACAGAGGACACTAAAAACATTTAAGGGTTGTGCCCCAGATGCAAATACTATAGGTGGTTCAAGTAGATCACATTTTCTATCGTCCACTTGTGTTTTTCTCGAACAATATTTTTTTTAATAGCTTTAACAATCTTGTCCATGGTTGTCCATATTTTTTTATGCTTTAACAATCTTATTTTTCAGCACCTACTGTTGATCCTATGTTCACTACGCCACCTACTACGAGGATCAGAACCACAGAGGTACTACCACCTGTAATGTTAGCAACACATAGCTTGGCCACAAATGCGCTAGCAATGCCTATTATTGGTAAGTAGATTCATCTTTTTCTCTCTCATTTATCATGTGTTTATTTCACTTGAACTATTATTTCTTAGGGGGCATTTTGTAATATTGGATTCATTTTATGTAGAAGGCAATGATGGAATTCCTGGATGTACTCGTATTGCATGTATGGGGATAATAGAGAAGTGTGATCAATTGCTCATGAACATTGAAGATGGACTTCCCGTGAGAGTAGCCCAACTTCTAGGTACTTTAAAGATTGATCCTTTCTTTTAATATATAATCTTATACTCATAATGTAATGCACTAACCCCCTATGTAGTCCCTTGCAATAACTAATAATTCTGTTATTATTTTGTAGGGAATAATCTATTTTATGAAAAACTTAATGATGAATGTTTGTGCATTTTTGGGCCGACCATATGCACATGGTATCATATTTTTATTTCATTGCTAGATCAGATTTCAGGTTTCATCCCTTTCTTCAAGTATATTAAAAGGTAGCTTCACTTCATTTATGAATCTAACAATTTTTTTTCTTAAAAGGTGGCAATCACAAGATAAAGAGTTAAAGGATAAACTAATTGACTCTATGATATTTTTTTTGGACCCAATGCCTTTCAAAGACTTAGGCTCCTTGAGAAAGTGGGGCAAACTTTGAAGTATATTAGGGACAACTATAGGAACCAAATAGAATGCAACCCTTACTACGAGCGACCCCCCTATGTTCCTATTAATGAGTGGGAGAATCTTAAAAAGGGTGCACTTGAGACACGCTCAAGACATGATGGACAAATAGTATCACCCGAGGAAAGAAGGTACGTGATAATCTTAATAATGAAATTATGTACTATTTACTCTTTGTAATTATGTGATCTAACATATTTCAAACATCACAAAGGCTGCCTGACACATCAAAGGAAACAGAAGCAAGAAAACAAAAGCACGGGCAACACAAGCTCAGCTCGGGTGGATATTCAAAACTTGTTGCATGAATTGTAAGTAATAGTAAATGAGAAACCGTATGCAAATATTTATAAATTGTAATCAATTTACTTTTGATGTAATTCACTACATACAATAAAAATGTAGGCCTTAGATTTCAAACAAAAGATTTCAGAAGAGGACAAGAAAGTAGGCTACAAACAAGGCTATACAGTCGTGGCTGAACGATTCCGATCAAAGAGTGCACAATGTTCTTCTGGTGGATCCGACGAATAGGTAAATAATCCAATTGATTTTTATTTCAAGTTGAATAATTTACCAATTACTCTATTTGATGTTAAGTTCCAACATAAAGTGAATATATTTGTTTTAAGTAAGGAAACAATGATTATATATTTGTTTAAAACTTTAA
>MU226557.1:184975-207395 GCA_018584345.1 Thuja plicata
TGCAATACAATGCAAGATTATGCTAAGAAATGAAAGATGTGAGATAATCTAAACATGATTGCTAAATGCCATTATTCTAGAAATTGAAGTTATGCTATTGCAAAAATGAAGTTATTCTATATGAGATTAGCAAGAAAATGAGACAATAATTCAGTATTCTAACAATGCAAAAGTTAGTGGGGGGTTTTGAATGAAGAATGAGAGTTCTTTTATAGACTCAGAGGTTGTTCAGAATGGAAAGTTTCCTTTTTTGAAATAAAATAGATGGAAAAGCCAGTTAAAAATAGAAAGCTTTATTGAAAAGAATTCAATAAATTGTTATCTCTCTGCTTTAGTTATTTTCTTTCTTTGATTTAATTGTTTTATTTGATTTATCTATTTTTCTCTCTTTAAAGCAGGATTAAAGAGAAATTTCCAATTCTGAACAGAAGAAAGATTTTTGAGAGATTATCCAATTAATTAAATAAATATGACATCATAATTGCTTTTTCTCAATTATTTGAATAATTAAATTCAATTATTGAAAATGAGGATATTTATATAATAATTAAATATTGTTTAATTCCTTTTCATGTGTCTCAGCTAAATAGGGTGAATTTAATTTAATTAAAGTGCTAGGACTTTATAATTAAATTAATTCGATCATCAGGTTTGTTTAGCCAATAGATATTTAAGAATTAAACAGGATGTATGATTAATAAAGATTTAGGATTTTCTATATTTGACACTTAGGTCGAGTAGAGTGAGTTAAAACTCAAAATTGCCTAGTACAATAGGACTTTGATGATCTAGAAGAATGACAATGCAACAAAATTGGTTAAGGTTGCAAGTTGCCAATTTTGGGGTGTTACATTTTGCCCCTCTTTGAATTGATGTGCGAGCAGCACATTAATTCAAAGAATAGTCTGATGCATGAAGCACAGAAGAATAGATTTGAAAGTTGATGATGCAAATATTTCAGAGCCATCTATAGAACATAGCTTGACTCTTTGAAGTCTAGGTTAGGTTTCCAAGACATCGGTCAAGTAGAGTTTTCGAGGGTCATCTTTAGAACGAAGCTTGATCCTCAAGGATCCGGGTTAGAATGCCCTGATACCTAGATAGATTGATATCTTTCCCAAGGCTGTCCTCCGAATGAGGCTCAACCTTCAGGAGTCAGGGTTAGATTTCCCCGATACCTGTCTCAAAAGATAATGAATAGCGATTTACATCTTTCACAAGGCTATCCCCAGAACGAGGCTTAACCTTCAGGAGTCAAGGTTAGATTGCCTCGATACCTATCTCAAAAGATAGTAAATAGAGAGTTTAGGGCTATCTCTAGAACGAAGCTTAGTCCCACAATATCTAGGTTAGATTGCCAAGACATTGGTTTAGATAAATATATTTCACAAAGCTATCCCCAGAATGAGGCTTAGCTTTCAGGAGTCAGGGTTAGATTGCCTCGATACTTGTCTCAAAAGATAATAAATAGATCGACATCTTTCCCAAGGCTATCCCCAGATTGAGGCTTAACCATCAGGAGTCAGGGTTAGATTGCCCTGATACCTATCTCAAAAGATGGTAGCTTTCGAGAACCATCTCTAGAATGGAGCTCGATCCTCAAGAATCTGAGTTAGATTGCTCAGATGTTAAATAGATGACAAGATGTAAGGGACAAAGATGCCCTTATTGATTGAAAGCTGTGGAATACCCAGTTTTGACCGTGAGGTACGAAAAACTAAATATGCCCCAAGTGATGAGATGCCCCTAGCAATGAGGACTTTTGAAAATCGGATAAGATTAATTGAAATAGATTCAATGATGTAATCATCCTGCCCCCTCGGGAGCAAAATTGAAAGATGACATGTCATATTGATGATAGAGAGCGAAAAAATAGCGAATAGAGGTTGAATCGGAGAACAAGGAGAACTCAGAATAGATTACGGAAGAATTCAGAAGATTCGAAATCAATTTCGAGTGATTGCGAGGTCTGGTTGACCAAGTTTGACTAGGGTTGACTTTTGAGGAAAAAAAGTCAATTTTTTTTGGAAAATGATGATATGATAAGGTTCTAACAAGAAAGCGACGTCAGAAAGGTGACTGCACAAGCGTTCAATCGTGTCTGTCCCAAAAATTTTAAAATGTGATTTTGAGCGATATAGAAGTGTCATATTTCAATTTTGATCACGAAAATGGATTTAGGACAGTCAAATTAGGTAGTGGTGCAATTTTTGCGCAAAATGGAGCACTTTGAAAAATTAGGTCAAACCCTATATAAGGACAAAAGGGTCATTTTCAAAATCATTTGAACCCTTTGACTTTGGAGAATAGAGCTTTGAGAAGAAGACAAAATGGTGGTCCCCTATAGCAGTCACCGTTTTGAGTGATCTAGGAGGCACAACCGGGCCACAACGTACAAACCTCCGGTAAGTGGTTGAAAAACCTCTTTGTACTTCGAATTTATTGCATTTCGGTCAATTTTTAGCTTGTTTTGCATGTTTTTAGGCAGTAGGTCATGGGTCTTCGCGTGAAGAAGTAGTTTCTTTGCGCGCCCCGTAGGGAAATCTCGCGTGAAGAAACTACATTTCACGCTGCTCGAAGCAAAGTTTCACACGCGGGTGGACCAACTTTCGCGCGGGAAACCCTTCTAAAAGGCAATTTCTCGCATGAGCTGGGATAAAAGCTCATGTGAAAGAGAAATGTCGCACAATAGAAAGCACTTTGTCGTGTGAAAGAGATGTTCTTCGCGCAAAATGCCACCCTTTCGCAGGTGAAAAAGTTTGCGTTGCGTCTAAAAGTGATTGCGTCAGCATCATTAATGTATGTAGGATGTCTTGAATGCTTTATTATCACATTATGCTTTGATTATTGGCGAGTACTAATCATGAACTGTTGGTCATATGTCTTGCAGGTTGACTTTCCAGATATTGCATTCAGATTGCATCATCTGGCGATCAGCAGATTGATAGCTCGGCTAGATGATGCTGAGACCACACATATCAACACACTGGGCTTGAGCACATTATGTGATATATCCAAGATTCGGGTAAATCACAGTTTATTGGGTGCTTTGGTTGAGCATTTCCATTCAGAAATGAACACATTTTACCTGCTACAGGGGAAGATGACCATTACTCCCGAGGATATATATAGGATTCTCAAGATACCATTTGTCAGTGCCCAGGTTGAGTATGAGACACGGCCCAAGGTTGGCACAGCGCATTTAAGAGAGGTATTTTAGGATGACCTCGTGATGGGCAGAGTGATCCCATGGGAGGATCTGATTGGTTCGTATGGGGTGACCCACAAGTTGCCAGTGGTTTTGGCATGCTTCCTTGGATGCTACTTGATGCCTAACTGTGGACAGCACAGTCTAGAGTGCGGTTGGGGCAGGATGCTACAACTGATGATGGCCCGACCACAACATTATGGATGGGGCCAGTGTATGCTAGCGCACATGTATCATGAGATGCATGAGATCGTCTATTGAGAGGTGAAGAGTATGGCTACCGGAGTGTTTGTGCTACAGATATGGGCATGGGAGCATCTTCCCATCACTAGACCCATATGCGAGGATATGAGGCAGCCCTTGGAGCCTTATATATGCAGATACAAAGGCATGGTTACCCAGCCCGCACTGGGTAAGATTGATTAGTGGAAAGCTCATCTCGATGACCTATCAACAGTGATATGGAGGTTGTGGAGGCTTACAGAGGCCTGGGATGATGCGGCTGAGCAGTTGAGCCACATGTTTTGCTCTTGTGCAATGATTAGGTGCACCATCACAGTTATTGAGAGATTCCTGCAGAGGAAGGTATGGTGGCAGTTCGAGCGCCCCTAGGACATCTCACAAGACTACACCATATATACGAGATTTGCAGACAAGGTGAGGAGAGGCTGGGATACACCACTGGATCAGGGACGTACCATGATTGATATTTTCTCATTGGTCCCAGTTCAGTGGGACTATCTTTGAGACATAGCAGATGCTGGCATGACCGCTGAGTACAAGGAGCATTTTGTTATGCACCCTTTTCCCAGGTTCATAGATCTAGTGGGTATGGTAGGCAGAGGATAGGTGGTTCAGCCACAAGTTATATAGCCACAGGTGCAGCAGGGACCGATGCCACCTCCACAGCAGAGGGCACAGTAGGGTCCATGACCCCGGACAACATAGATGGCCATCCCTGCATGACACATGGGGATGGTTGCAGGAGCTAGTGGCAGTGGTAGCACTATGCAGTCCCATAGATGGACTGCAGCGCAGTTGTAGGAGCAACAGGTACCTCCACAGGAGGAGGCGCAGTAGGAGGATCTGATGCAGGAGGATCAGTCTGCACAGGAGGTAGAGCAGGAGGCAACACAGGACCCATAGCGGCGCACGAGAGAGGGTGAGGCACCTTATTAGACAGGTGGGAGACCTCATGATACAGGTGGCTGTGCGAGATGCTCGGTTGATGGACCGAGATAGGGAGATACAGGATCTTCGGGAGTAGTTGTGAGTGACTCAAGAGGAGGTGCGGCACCAGACAGCACGGGCCGCATATTACTTTGTGTCATACATAGGTGCGGTACCTGACGAGGCATCGCAGGTGGCTCAGTTCTTGAGCTATGCGAGAGGATCGAAGGGAGCACAAATGGCACCACCTCTAGATAGGGCCCCTCCTCCACCTCCTCCAGGTGACGAGAGAGAGGGCCAGAGCTAGGTGTTGGATAGACAGATAGATGAGATCATAGGGTATATTTGATGCGTTGGCATCCTTGTAGTATATTACCATTTTTTGAGATAGATCATGCTTGAGTAGCACCATTTTGTATTTGTATCGACACATTAGATATATATATGAGCTCGTCTTTTGGTATCATTGCATATTGTGTATTGTCTTTTATGAGATGTTTCCTATATGCTTAGATGTTTAGAATGTATGCAAATGTATGAACATGTTTGGAATAAATGTATGAAATGCACATGTATGATTTAGATGTAAAGATGTATGTATGCAAATGATGTTATGTAAATGCAATGTAGAAATGAGAATGTAAATGTAATGCATAGGTGAATATCAATATGTAAATGCAATGTGTAAATGAATATGAATTGTGGATATGCATATGTATATGGTACTAACATCTCATGTAGGATGACAAATGCTAACCAAAGAACATGTGAAGAATTGAGAGCAAGGATCAAACACTTGTGCAGTCATTGATGAAGCGCAAATGGTGAAGAAGAACTCTTTAAAGTATGAACCCAGAAGAATGCAATGAAGAGAACACCAAATTATTGTCACAATGCAAGTCTAGAATGAAAATGCAATCCTATGCTAAATGCAATATGAAGGTGCAATTCTAGGACATGGTTGTGAGACCCATCGTATGTTTATCATCATTGAGCATTTTTTGGAACATCAAAGTTGATACAACCTTTACTGGCACCACAATGCAACCATAAGGATATGAATATTACTTATCATCAGATGAAATGTAGGAAATGAATGTAAGCACTAGGGCACAAAAGCCAAGATGACCTGAACATTGTTTCTAGTTAATGTCGCAAGAGTACACCAGTATCGAAGCATTCAAAGCCAAGATAACCATGAGTGTGATCATGCGTAAACAAACAGAGAAATAAAAAACAAAGCAATAACAGTCAGAGCAATATCAAGCAAGGAGATAGTACCAACCTCACCATGGCGTACAAATAAATAAGATCGAGGGATGTGAGGCTGTTCCACCTTATTGCGGGAGCTCTTATCACATACACCTTGTTTATTTGATGTTGCTGGATCATTGAGACTACACCAACAAGCAGTAGACAAAGAAAAATATCAATGAAATCCATAAGAATAGACAACATACAAAGAAAGTTTCAATCATAGCTCAGTATGTTTCAAAGTTTACGAATGTGGATGTCTATGAGGTGTTGAAAAACACCGTTGTGCTTGTGAGTGCATTGTGTTTGATTGTTATCAATAGATGTTTATGTTTGAGGTGTTAAAAAAAATAGATGTGTCCAAGGATAGTGTTAAAAAATATTATTTATGGTGGTGTTGAAAAACACCAGTTTGTGTCAGTAGCGAGTTGTCCTCGAGAAGTGACAAGATTACTGACTCAGGTGTAAACCAAAGATGTGATCAAATGGGGGACCCATGCCCCCAAGTAATGTTGATTAACTTGATGTATGTTGCGAGGAAAAATGAGATATGATTGCCCCCAAGAGTATGGCACTGAATCAATGACAAGTCAGGAGGGTTCGCAAAGGAACCAGAGTGTCACAAAAGTGACCAAAAGATATGTGCAAACTAAAGCATAGAATCATCAAGACTGAGTAGCAATAGATAGAGCGTGTGAGGATAACTCCAACTATAACAAATGTGAGCAATCTCGATAGAATAGCGATAGTAGGCAGATGCAGTGAGAACCACTGGTGACTGATGCGAGAGAGATGCTCAAATGAAGCGATCATAGTATAAGCTATACATCAGTAGGTAGACGTAGTGAGAACCACTGGTGACTGATGTGAAGAAGATCCTCAAGTAGAGATATCTCAGTAATAAGCTAAGTGACAGTAGGCAGACGCAGTGAGAACCACTGGTGACTATCACAGAGAAGATCCCAAAAAGATAATAGGATAGTGCCCCCTAGATCAGGAGGGTCATGCTGAGAGTATAACCAGTTTCAATCCATATGAGTTGGTGTCCTGACAGGAACTAAAAGCAAATGAAAGCAGGAAAGCAACAATGCAAGAAAGAAAACGTGAAAAGCCAAGTGGTTCTGCAAGAGATATAGCATTGTGGAAGAAGAGGCGCCTGTTTACCAGGTTTTCACCTTCTTGGCAGAAATTCTTTTTTTGCTACCATGACGCCTGTTTTCCAGGTTTTCATCAATGGCACATTTTTCTCTTTTTCTCTTTTTTTGTATGTTTCAATTTTCTAATTTTTTTGTATTTTTTGAATATATAATTTTTTTGGAGATACATCAAAGTGCCTATCGCTAGGTTTTCACTAAGATGATCATTTTTTTAGGACTTTTTCAGATTTTTAGGATTTTTTTCAGGACTTTAGTATATACATGAGCATACTGAAGATGTCTCAGCTGTAGAACCGCTTCAGATGAAGAGCGTTGATGGGCTCTTTGAGTTGTTCTCCTTCAGTAGTAGAGAGTTGATAGGTACTAGACCCAAACACTACAGTAACATTATATGGACCGAGCCAATTAGGTTCAAACTTGCCTTTCTAGATCCGATGTTACTGATTCTTAGGGTTCTCCCTCAGAACGAGGTCACCTACTTGGAAGTCCCTTGGTCTAACCTTTTTGTTATAGATTTTAGACATTCTCTTTTGGTATGCTCTTAGGTGATCGAATGCCACTTGGCGACATTCATCAAGTAATTCTAGCTCTTGTAGCCGAGATATTCTAGTATCTTCATTAGTGATGAGGCCTTTCAGAGAGACTTGCAGGGAAGGAATCTCAACCTCAATAGGTAGCACAACACCTGCTCCATAAACCAATGCATAGGGAGTAGCCCCTGTTGGTGTTCTTATACTTTTCCTGTATGCCCAAAGAGCTGGATTGATCTGGAGATGCCAATCTTGTCTGAATTTATGTACTGTATGGTACAGGATCTTAAGGATTGTTTTGTTGGAAGCTTCCACCTATCCATTACCCTGAGGATAATAGATGGAAGACCAGTGTTGAGTAATTTTGAACTTAGAGCATTGCTCTGTCAAATCCTTGTTTTTAAATTGTCCCCCATTATTAGTGATAATCGCTGAGGGTACACCATGCCTGCAGATGATGTAATTGAGAATAAACATTTCTTCTCTTTTGCCACTGGCTATGGTGAGAGGGACTACCTCCACCCATTTAGTAAAATAATTCGTAGCTGTAATGATAAACTTATGTCCATTGGAGGACGAGGGGTAGATCTGACCTACCAAATCAAAGGCCCATTGTTGAAATGGCCAGAAAGTAATGAATGGAATCAACTTCTTGGCTGGAGCATGAATCAGGTTTCCATGTAATTGACATTATTTGCATGACTTAGCAAACTGTGTTGCTTCTTTTTCCATATTTGGCCAATAGTAACCAGCTCTAATAAGTTTACGGGCCAATGTCAGGCCGTTAGAGTGTGACCCACAGATGCCTTCATGTACCTCTACTAACGCTTGTTTGGACTCATCGGGTTCTAAAAACCTAAGGAGAGTACCATCTAGACCATGTCTATACAAGTCATTAGCGATGAGACAAACCATGAAGCACTGCAGATTAGGTGACATTTCTCATTCCGGGAGTAAGTGTCTGGAATAATTTGGTCATGTAGGTAGGAAAATATGTGGTGGTAGTGGGATGAGTCATGTCCTATGATAGAATAGATCATCTGGGACTCAGGGGAGTCATAGGATAGGTATCGTAACATCTCCACCAGGAATTCATGTCTAAAATCATTTTCAGGCATTTGCAGCATAGAGGCAAGAGTAGCCATGGCATCTGCCACTTTATTATCTATCCTCGAAACCTGTTGAAATGTGATATGAGTAAAATACTGTTTGAGATCATCAACCAACCATTTATAAGGTACCAGCTTGTCGTCCCTTGTCTAATAGATGTCATTGACTTGATTGATGACCAATTGTGAATCTCCAAGAACATTTAGTTCATCTACGCGCCACTCAAGGGCGATCTTCATACCGTTGATGAGGGCTTCATACTCAACAATGTTGTTCGTACAAGGAAAAAACATCTTGTATGCTTTTGGTAATGAGTACCTTTGAGGTGTAATGAACAAGATCCCAACACCTGACCCCTGTTGGGTAAATGAACCATCAAAAAACATAGTCCATCAGCGATGTGTAAGAAGTAATATGGACTCATCTGGAAATTCAATTTGCAATGGTTGATGATCAACTAGAGGTGCCTCTACCAACTAATCTGCTATCGCTTGGCCCTTAATGGATTTCCTTTCAACATATTCAATATCAAACTCACTGAGAAGCATGACCCATTTAGCTAGTCTACCTGTGAGGGTAGCTTTACTGAGTAAGTATTTTAGAGGATCAATTTTAGCAATTAGATGTGTAGTATGAGCCAACATATAGTGTCGTAATTTTTGTGAAGCAAACACCACTGCAAGGAAAGACTTCTCTATAGTAGAGTATTTCATTTCATATGATACCAGAGTCCAACTAATGTAATAGATAGCCCTTTCTTTCTTGTGCTAGTCTTCTTGAGCCAATAAGATACCCAATGATGTATCCATAGCAGATATGTAAAGTATAAGTGGCTTCCCATGAATGGGAGGCATCAAGATAGATGGGTTCACCAGATATTTTTTGATTTGTGTGAACCCTTCATCACATTCTTTATTCCACTGATAAGTCACACCCTTGTGCAAAGTCTTGGTAAAAGGTTGGGACTTGTCCACCAGTTGAGAGATAAAACACCGGATAGACGGTAGGCACCCTTGAAGTCCTCTCATTTGTTTGATATTTTTAGGTGGCGACATTTCTAGAATAGCTTGTACTTTTGTAGGATCTACTTCAATACCTTTAGTAGAGATGATATAGCCAAGTAATTTTCCAGATGTTACACCAAATGCACACTTCTTAGGATTAAGTCTCAGACTGAATTGTTCCATATGATCTAGTATAGGGCCTAGATCAGCAAGATGTTTTTTTTGGTGCATGCTCTTAGCCAAGGTGTTGTCCACATAATCTTCCATTGTTTTATGCATCATGTCATGAAATATAGTGGTAACAACTTGTTGATATGTAGCACCTACATTTTTGAGTCCAAAGGGCATGACATTCCAATAGAAGGTGCCCCAGGCACATGTGAAAGCTATTTTCTCTTGGTCCTCTAGCAAAATTTTTATCTGGTTATAACCAGAGAAACCATCCATTAGTGAATACATTTCATATCTAGTTATCATATCTATGATCATATCAATGTTAGGCAATGGAAAATCATCCTTAGGACATGCCAAATTCAGGTATCTAAAATCTGTGCAGACTCTTATAGATTTATCATGCTTGGATACTGGAACAATATTAGAGATCCACTCAGCGCAATCAATTACTCTGATAAACACTGCCTTAAGCAATTTCTCCAATTTAGCTTTGACAAGTAGAGCCACATGTGGATGCATTTTGCGAATCTTTTTCTTGACGGGCTTAACACCTGGTGCAATAGATAGATGATGCATGATTAGATTAGGGTTTAATCCAGGCATATCTGAATATTTCCATGCAAAATTAATCTTTTTGTTTTTGAAGAATGTAGTGAATTCCTCTCTTTCTGCCTCTGATAGTGATTGTGCCAAGTGAATAATCTGAGGTTCTGCCTCTGTACCCAAGTTGATAGGTTGAGTTGGTTCAATAAGAATAGATGATCTTTCCTAAAATTGAATTGGGAGGGCATCAAGTATCTCATCCTTGGGCACCTCAGAGAGGTTTTCACCCTTGGATACGTCTTTTATTTTGACTGTTTTAGGCTCTGATACTGCCACAAGGTGGTTTTCACCATCAGAGCGCCTATTTTTTCTTCTTTTTATTTTGTGACTAAGATACTTGATGTCTTCCTTGGTCATGTTGACACTTGCTTCGCTAGTAGGAGACGTTACAGGTTCGACAATGTTTAGGTAATAGGAAAGAGTGTAATCATTCTGGAATGTAAGGACTTCACTAGATGGGGAGGTAGAGTTCCAGTATATAAGCTCAGGATGGCGAAGTGAAAGAGGAGTGCTGGGTTCAAGTGCATTCACGGTATAATCATCAAAGGCATGAACAAGTAAGTCAAGACCCAAAGCGATCTCATCCAGAGGTATAGTCGAATTCCTTTGATTCCTAACGACGGTAGTAGATGACATGTTAACACCTAGGGAGTCAGACTCATGTGACCCTACAATAGACCATTCACCTACTTCGAGAAGGTTTTCATATGCATTAGCTGTATCTGTATCTTTGTCAGATGTGGCATAGGATAAGTTGTTGAACTCATATTCATGAGATTCTATTTCATCATTAGGTCTCATGTCAAGAACATGAGTGAAATCAACTCTTTGTCCCCAGTTGGGATGGGTTCTTCCTAGAACCTCTGCTATAGTTAGATGAGTACCTTCTGACCTAGGTACCTCAGTAGTGTTTGTAGCATTAACTACCTCTTGTGTAATGAGAAGTGACTGGAATTCTTGGTCAAACTATTCTTGAAAGTGTGGTGGTATGTATAAATCATCGTGATGACCAGGATTCAGAGTATATGTTTCTTTCCATTATTCATAAGTTAATGGAGCAATGGAAGTGGTGGTATCAGAATTTCCATCATTGTCTACTATACTGACATGTGGTACAAAGTTATCTGGCTCAGCAAAGAATGCTGCCAGGTCTGGTGGAATAGGATAAGGAAAAGTATCCTCATTAGAGTTTTCTGCAGGTTCTGCAATTTTAGGTGTTTCTGTAGGTGTTGGTATCTTATCTTCTCGAGGTACAAACTTGTTTATTCCCAATTGGAATGTGAGTTTTTGGAAGCCTATACCTATAAAGTCGCGTGTCCTGTGACCAATAACTTCAAGTGGTGCAATCAAGCCCTTATGATTTGTACCTATGGGACCATTTCCTTTGTAGCCAAAATGTTGCTTAATAGATAAAACTTTTCCATAAGTTTCAGGTTTCATGTCATAAGGAGGAGTTTGTTCAGAATTGTCTTCTCCTCTATAGATCCAAGCTTTGATAGCTCTATCTTCAGATTCTTCTTCTAATGGTACTGTGGCTTGTACAAAAGTACCACCATATTTTGTTGGAGGAGGAACTGTAGAAGGTTTAGTGCTCTCAGAAGTTCTCCAATAAGAATGGGGAGACAATGGAAAAGATGTAATAGATAGCACAGGCTCAATTTGATATCCCCCCATGTTAGTTTCTTTGAGTGTCAAACTTTTTTCCATTTCTTTTAATTTATCCTCAAAGAGTTCAATAGATTCCCTGTTAGTAGGCACAAGGATGTCAGCAGATTTTGTGAGAGCATTGTAGTCATAGCGTGTATTAGCAGGTATAGTGACTTCAGAACCTTGGAATGGGAACTTAATGCACTGGTGGTATGTAGAAGGAACAACCTGCATTTCATGGATCCATGGCCTTCCTAGCAGAATATTGTATGCCAAAGGAATGTCAAGCACTTGATAGATAACATCACGTTCAATAGGACCAACTCTTATAGGAAAAACAACTAGCCCCTTGGATTTACGTTCTTCCTCATCATAGGCTTTAATTGTTTTAGTTATTTTAGTGGAAACTTATTAACATGTTAACTTTACTTAAGATCAGGTGTTAATTATCCTTTTATGCTAGGTGTCATCTTTACAAGTTAGTTATAATGGAACCATCTCTTATTATTTACTTTTAGTTATTTAGGTATTTTAGATTTGCGTCATGAATTTAATATTTGTATCAAAGGTAGTTGTCTCATTGCATAGGATTAATACATATGCTAACATCTTGTATGCTCGTACCTCATACCTTTCTCATGAATACTATGCAGCTTATTTAAAATGTATTCTAACAAATGAATTTATTCCTTACAGTGTTTGCTGATCACAGAACAAGCTTGCATCCAATAGAAGTTCCTAGAAATTGGATTACAAGGTTGCATCCTATTTCATATCTTGGAATCTTTCTTCTAGGTTGGTATTTTCCAATGTTGGATAAACAAATCATAGATCAATAAAATGATACTTTTTATGCATGCTTTCAGTAAGGACTGTAGAAGTAATTTGACAAGCTTAGTGAATTCAAAAGTGACGGTATTTGTTTAGTTTTGTAGAATTGAAGTTGAAATGGTGTGTACCTTGTGGACCAAATAGTGTTATCACTTTTCCTAGTGCACCTTGGTTGAAGCCATGGTATTGGTGGTCATGGCATGTTCTACCTCTAGGGCTTTCTTGGCATGAGCAGAGGTTTCAAACAATAGGGTAAGGAAAGCTTGGCTGCCTGGCACAATCAATTATCTTTGATCAAATGTGCATTTATCTAATATGATCTCTTTGTAGGTATGGTGAAAAGATGCCTTTGATTCTCCTAGAGTCACTCTTTTACATGGTTTCCATAATTTCTTTTAAGGTTTTCCATCCCTCTTTGTTGAAGCTTTGCCTCATGAAACTTGAGTAGGGTTTTCTACTCTACCCAAATTTTCTTAACGTATTGGTTGTCACTTGTATGGTGGGAAGTTATCTACTACCATTTTTCCTTGTTCCTAGAATAAATCACCCTGTAATGGGCTAGGGGCTTTACTTATTAGGCTCCATATCTTTTGAGGTTGTTCATAAAAATGCATTCTTACTCCCAGCTTTGCCAATTTTTACCCCTTGGTTGGGTATATTTGGGTCACTCATTGCAATGGCTTTTCCATTCTACTCTAATGGTATAGTAAGAGCATTGGTTATATGAGCATATGTATTTTTTGCAGCTCCATTTGTGTGGTGGGCTCTTACAAAATTAATGTCATCTTTGGACACATCAGTTGAACATGAAGCATTGAGGGTGTGGGGAGCCTCATCAAAATCTGAAACACAGTCTCTGCTAATGAAATTTTGTTAAAGCCTCATCAAAATCTGAACCATAGTCTCTGCTGATGAAAATTTACTAAATCTAGCTGTTCTATCTATAATTGGTGGTCATCAAAGAGTGTTCTAACCTACTGTTCAACAACCTGAATCTCCATTCATAAACCTTTTTTGGGTCACTTCAATTTGAACAGAGCAAGCTATGAATTTCAAAAAATAGAACTGAAAATCATCAACGATGCATGTTTGTCCAACACCTCAAACAAAAGAAGCCATTGTTCTCCATTTTTTTGGATTTTTCCTATGTGGCAGATTGGGCCTCTGATTAAGTGCCTTGAATTTTGTGCTAACTTATGGTACAATCACATGTGGAGGGAAACGACTGGGTGAAATCCATAATCATAAGAATATTGTACAAGTAAAATCTCTAATTTTTCACATTCTTTTATCCGGTTGCAAAAACTTTCCTTGTGACAAATTTGATTCATTCATTGGAAGATATTGCAAGTTTTTAATCAACAAAATGCCTGTATAAAATTATTCGTTATAAAGAAGTGTTTGCTAGCTCTGTTGAGTCTGACAGTCTGTCATGCTTATCAGTTACAATATTGCAATGGTTAAGAAATAACTTGTATGTATCATTAATATGTTAATATGAATTCAGAATAACTGAGAGGGGGGGGGGGGGGAATCAATTATCCCCAGGTCTAGANGTTAAGAAATAACTTGTATGTATCATTAATATGTTAATATGAATTCAGAATAACTGAGAGGGGGGGGGGGGTGAATCAATTATCCCCAGGTCTAGATGTGCCCATATAAAACTTTAAATCAACTTCAACAACTCAGATCTTCTTGGCAACAACAAACAATAAAAGTGTACAGTTTACTATACTAATGAAATAAGCTTGCAGAAACTTAATAGTAAAACACAACAATAACATTCACACAATTTGACACAATGATTTAACGTTGAAACCCAATATGGGAAAAACCACCAGTAACATGCTACCAAAATTTCACTCTTTTGAAGTGATGCTTTGTGAGGAGCCAACCCTTTTAAAGGTTACAAAACACACTGTCAAATGTGACCTGGTTAAAGGATTTAATCTCCCTATTAGGAGTGTCCTTGTTAGAGGACTTTGAACATTCCAATCTGAATGTCACCTTGTTCAAAGGATTTATACAATGACTATTAAGTCAACCTGGTTAAAGGATTTGAACTGTTACAATGCCTAGAAAGTAATCAGCAGGTGTGATCTGATTCATACAACTTACTTTGCAAATCCAGATCCAGTTTTAGCTCTAATGCTAATTCACTAAGTGGCCTCCATTCTCATCTCAAACTTCAGATCTACTTGGAAATCCTTCAAGCAATCTCTCTCTACTTCTTTGTTCAACCTTCTTTGCTAGGTCTTTCCAATCAATCAATTAACCATGCAACACTTTGCATCCCACTTCTCCTTGCACTTGGATACTATAACAATAACCACAGTAGGTTATATTATACCTCTTCATCTAGGTTAGATAAATCTTTTTCCGCTTAACCAAGATCATAGATCTTAGGTTAGGTCAAATCCAACAGATCTTTCCATCTTTACATTTGATTTACTTCTCTATTACAGTCATTAATTAACCATTGAATCCATGCGCTAATAATGGTTTCCCATGCATTAAATGAATATGGACCAATCTTAATTAATAATGCATATCCCAATAAAATCAATTATGTCAGCCATAGATCTCAAATCTCATCAATAAACAAAATACCGATGCTCGACATTTCACTATCTCCCTCGGCATTTCACTGGCGATCAACATCATCTTTGCTTTGCTCAGCATTGACTTTTGCTTGCTCAGAATTAACTTTGCTTTGCTCGTTATTGACCTTCCAGTGAACTATCAGTGCTAGATAAACAACGTATCACTTTGCCAAAGTGCCAAATGATCGAGTACCTTGGTTTATACTCATAACTCAACCATTTCCTTGGTCTTCTTGTTATCCCATTCTTTTCAAATCTTCATCAATCAATGGATAAGGTACTCAAACATACAACAATAGTCTCACCAGTTAAGGTTTGACATCAATGAAAAAATAGCAATTCTCTACATTGTAGCAATCTTTCCAACAATCTCCCTCTTTGGCATTGATGGCAACACTAAACTATAAAACAATAATTTCCAACCAAAGTTACCATACAACCCAAAAAGTGCCTGTTTTCCTGATATGAACAAATCTTCATTAATGTCTTTAGCTTCATTCTGACTCCCCCTATGTCTATAATCACACTGATCTTTACTATTCAGCTCCCTCTTTCAATATTATCTCTCTTGTATTTGTTGTTACCTATTTGTTTTAACAATAATCTCCCTCTTTGACAACAATGCCAAAGATGTAAACATCTTTATCATGCAAATTCTTCAGTTCTAATCTTTGTATCATGTTGTTCCTATCATCTTTGTGTATGACTAATTTACTTTTCTGTTTTGGTTTTCCACTTCACAATTTTTAGGAAGCATCCTAAAAATGTGACCTACTGTGCATCAATGTGTCAAGTGTTCTAATTAAAAAATTTGATGCAATAGTACCATTCCCAACTAGTTAGCCTCAGCTAGGGGAATTACCCCCAATTTACCTCTTAGATACTCATGAGCATCCTTGGGTAATGCTTTTGTAAATATGTCTGCCAACTGTTCCTTAGTGTTCATGTATTCCAGTCTCACTTCCTTCTTCTGTACTAGCTCCCTCAAGTAATGATACTTGATAGCTATATATTTTGTCTTAGAGTGCATTACAGGATTTTTAGAAATATTAATGGCACTCGTGTTATCACAATATATGACAACTGGTTCTGTGATCTCCTCTTTCATACCTTTCAGTAGTATCTTCAACCACACAATGTTTGAACAGTTAACTACTGTTGCCACATACTTGGCTTCAGCTATAGATTGTGAGGTAAAATTTTGTTTCTTTCTTGTCTAGGAAACTAATCTTTTCTCCAAAAGAAATGCTCCTCCTATGGTGCTTTTTCTATCATCAACATTACTAGCCCAATCAGAATTAGTATAGACTCTGAGTTCAAACTTGTCATTCTTTTTGTAATATACGCCATAGTCTTCTGTACCTTTCAAATATCTCAAAATTATTTTCACTACCATAATATGTGTCTCTTTTGGATTAGCAGAAAATCTAGCAACAATTCCAACTACTAATGCAATATCAGGTTTACTGTGTACAACATATTGTAGTTTACCAATCATTGATCTGTACAGTGTTTGATTTACCTCTTTTGTATCATCATTCTTTGTCAACTTCTATCTAGTAGCCATGGGTGTACTCACTGATTTTGAATTTTCCATACCAAACATTTTCAGTATCTCCTTGATATATTTTGATTTTGTAATATAGATACCATTCTTCATTTGATGTATTTGTAGTCCAACAAAGAATTTTATCTCACTTAATATAGACATTTCAAATTCAGTTTGCATCTCTTTTGAAAATGCTTTACATATCATATCTTGTCCACTGAATATGATGTCATCCAAAAAAATTTCAGCCAATAAAATTCCTTTACCTTGCTCTGTCTTCAAATACAGACTGATGTCGTCATTAGTTCTTGCAAATCCAATCTTCATCAGATAATTGTGCAATCTTTCATACCATGCTCTTGGTGCTTGCTTCAGTCCATATAACACCTTATGCAGTCTGCAAACCATGTTCCTCTTACTTGGGTCAACATATCCATCAGCATGTTCAATATATACTTCTTCTTCTAGTATCCCATTTAGAAATGTAGACTTCACATCCATTTGATAGACTTTAAATCCTTTGTAGGCTGCATATGCAAGTAGAGTTCTCACACCCTCCAATCTTGCAGCTGGGGCGAATGTCTCTCCATAGTCAATTCTTTCCTCTTGTGCATAACCTTTGCATACCAGTCTTGCTTTATTCCTTGTTACCTCTCCATGTTCATTCAGCTTGTTTCTGAATACCCACTTAGTACCAATTACATTCTTGTTGTCTTGTTCTTTTCAATCTGGTCTATCTCTTCATTCATGGCTTGAATCCTGTCTTCGTTGTCCAAAGCATCTTTTACTGTCTTAGGCTTGAAATCACATAAAAAACATGTGTCTTCTCTTAATTTGCCTCTTGTAATGACTGCAGAATCCTTTGCTCCTATGATTTGATTAGGTTTATGGTGCCTTCTTACATATTTTTCCAAAGTAGGCTCTTTCTCAGCTTCATTTTGATTGTTCAAGTTCAGTTCAGGGTGAAACTGTGACTCGGCATCTCCATTAGATAGCTCGGCAGTCACTTCCTATTTCTCAGCAATGTCATTTTGTGTCTCAGTAGGTGCAGACTGTTGCTCGACAACTTTATTTTCAGTTTCATTAGAATCCTCTTCTTCAGGATATGTGAATGATCTGTAACTTTCAGGCTCAATCATGCTTTCAATTTCATTTCTTTCTGCATATTCATCAATTCTAACATTTGCACTTTCCACAATTTTGTTAGTGTTAGAATTCAAACATTTGTATGCCTTAATTTTATTAGAATATTCAAGAAATATGCATTCTTCTCCTTTAGCATCAAGTTTACCATTTCTGTTATCCTTTAGTATAAAACATTTGCTCCCAAAGACTTTGAAATAACTTAAAGTAGGTGCATATCCATACCATAGCTCATAAGGTATAGAATTTGTACCTTTCTTGACTTGTACTCTGTTCAGGGTATAAACAACTGTACTTATAGCTTCTCTCCAATATTTCTATGCAACATTTTTCTCCATCAATAATGTTCTAGCACAGTCCATGATAGATCGATTTATTCTTTCAGCTATACCATTCTGTGGTGGTGTCCTAGGTGCTAACATCTATCTTTTTATCCCTCGGTCATTGCAGAACCTGTTAAAATCATTAGAAATGAATTCTCCTCCTCTATTAGAACTCAAACATTTTAGGCTTTTACCTGTTTCCTTTTCAACTTTTTCCAAGTACCACTTAAATAACTGAAATGCATCAGATTTTTCTTTGAGAAACATAATAGTCATCATCCTAGAGTAGTCATCTACAAACAGAATAAAATATTTATCTCCGTAGTAGCTTTTCTCACCAATAGGTCCACAAAGGTCAGTATGAATTAATTCCAAAATATTCTTAGAAGTATGAGTTTGGCTTTTAAAACTAGATTTATTCATTTTTCCCAACTGACATTGCTTACACATTGCATTCTCAGGTTTCTTTAACTTAGGCAGCCCTCTAACCTTTTTCAATTTACTTATGCTTACCAAGTTATGGAAGTTAACATGACATAGCCTCTTATGCCATAGCCAAACATCATTATATTGTTCAAATAGGCATGTCTCTTCAGCTAAATCCAAGTAGAACAAGTTACCTTTTGTTTGCTCACCACCTCCAACTGATTCTCCATTGGCATCATATATCTTTGCTTTCCTGTGATGGAATTCAACTCTGTAACTAGAAGTGTTCAGCTATGAAATGCTCAAAAAGTTATACTTAAGATCATCAACCCAGTATACATCATCAAATCTAATCTTATTAGTCAATTGAATTGATCCTTTCCCTTTGACTCTACAAGGTGTATCATTACCAAATTTAACATATCCACCTTTGCATTGATCTAATGTTTCAAATTTGTCCTTATCACCAGTCATGTGATGTGAATAACCACTGTCAATAATCCAATGATCACCTTTACTCATATAAGAAACTAGTGCAATTTTCTCATCATCATCAGAATCATCTTTCATTGCAACATACACTACTTCTATATCATTTTCATTAGACTTGTCAGATTCACTTTCAAAAGCTTCTTCATCCATATAGCAAGATTTCTTACCTTTGTCTTTGTAGTCCTTGTACTTTGTGTAGTCTCAGTCATCCTTTCTGTCCTTATATTTACTGTCCCTTCTTTCATCCTTCTCATTCTTGTCAGGACATCTAGCAGCAATATGACCAAATTTGTTACAAGAAAAACAAATAATAGGAAGTTTACCTTTGAATTTTCCTTTTCCTCTTGCCAATCTTCTTGCCATAAGTGCCTCAAGCTCTTCTAGATCATCATCTAAGGTGTCACTATCACTGTCCACACATTTATTTCCTTTATTAGATTTGTTGATGACCATTTGTGACTTAAATGTAGATTCAACAGCTTGTGGAGTATAGTTGTTAAAATTTGACATCTCAAATGTAGTAAGTCTGCCTACCAGACTTTCCAGAGTTAAATTGTTATTAGGAGTACATCTCATTTCTTGAATTGTTGATAGTCTAATAGCATAAATAGGAAGAAGTGTTCTCAGTACCTTTCTCATGATAGTATAATCATCAATGACTCCCTTAGCTCCTCTAATAGCATTTACAACTTCCTTTATCCTATCATAGTATTGCACTATGTTTTCTCCTTCTTGCATTTTTAAATCATCAAAATTACCTCTCAAGCTTTCAGATTTGTCTCTCAGTAGATTTGTATCACCTCCATAGATGGTTGTAAGGGCATCACACATCTACTTTGCTCTTGTACAATCTTTGATGTCCTCAAATTCATGATAGTTCAGAGATGATGCAAGTTCCAACATTGCTTGATTATGTTCATGCTTCTCTCTTAGTTGTGCAACATTCAGAACTCTAGTAGGGGCTACATATTCTATTTCAATATGTCATTTAGTAGAATCACCAATACCAGCTAGATGAAGTTTCATCAACTTTGCCATGCATGAAATTTTTCCTTGTTGATCTTCGGTCCATCCCTTTTATACATCTTGATCTTTATCTCCAAGTACCTTCAAAATTTTCAAGAGAACACAACTCTGATACCAATTGTTAATATGAATTCAAAATAACTGAGGGGGGGGGGGGGGTGAATAAGTTATCCCCAGGTCTAGATGTGCCCATATAAAACTTTAAATCAATTTCAACAACTTAGATCTGCTCGGCAACAATAAACAATAAAAGTGTGCAGTTTACTGTACTAAAGAAATAAGCTTGCATAAACTTAACAGTAAAACACAAAAATAACATTCACACAATTTGACACCATGATTTAACGTGGAAACCCAATATGGGAAAAACCACCAGTAACATGCTACCAAAATTTCACTCTTCTGAAGTGATGCCCTGTGAGGAGCCAACCCTGTTAAATGTTACAAAACACACTGTCAAATGTGACCTGGTTAAAGGATTTAATCACCCTGTTAGGAGTGGCCTTGTTACAGGAATTAGAAAATTCCAATCTAAATTTCACCTTGTTCAAAGGATTCATATAATGACTATTAAGTCAACCTGGTTAAAGGATTTGAACTGTTACAGTGGCTAGAAAGTAATCAGCAGGTGTGATCTGATTCATACAACTTACTTTGCAAATCCAGATCCAGTTTCAGCTCTAATGCTAATTCACTAAGTGGCCTCCATTCTCATCTCAAACTTCAGATCTTCTTGGAAATCCATCAAGAAATCTCTCTCTACTTCTCTATTCAGCCTTCTCTGCTAGGTCTTGCCAATCAGTCAATTAACCATGCAACACTTTGCGTCCCACTTCTCCTTGCACTTGGATACTATAACAATAACCACAATAGGTTATATTATACCTCTTCATCTAGGTCAGATAAATATTTTTCCGCTTAACCAAGATCATAGATCTTAGGTTAGGTTAGATCCAACAGATCTTTCCATCTTTACATTTAATTTACTTCTCCAATACAGTTATTAATTAACCATTGAATCCATGCGCTAATAATGGCTTCCCGTGCATTAAATGAATATGGACCAATCTTAAATAATAATGCATATCCCAATAAAATCAATTATGTCAGCCATAGATCTCAAATCTCATCAATAAACAAAATACTGATGCTCGACATTTCACTGTCTCCCTCGGCATTTCACTGGCGCTCGACATCATCTTTGCTTTTCTCGGCATTGACTTTTACTTTTCTCAGCATTGAATTTTCTTTGCTCAGCATTGACCTTCCAGTGAACTGTCAGTGCTAGATAAACAATGTATCACTTTTCCAAAGTGCCAAATGATCAAGTACCCTAGTTTATACTCATAACTCAACCATTTCCTTGGTCTTCTTGTTAACCCATTCTTTTCAAATCTTCATCAATCAATGGATAAGGTACTCAAACATACAACAATAGTCTCACCAGTTAAGGTTTGACAACAATGAAAAAATAACAATTGTCTACATTGTAGCAATCTTTCCAACATAATATGCTTAGAATTTAATCCATCTAGCAAATACTTGTTTATATTCGAATATTGTACCCAAAATTTAAGGATGAAGGGTAATCTTTTTTAAGTTTAGTGAATATCTTGTTAATTAATTTAGGGAGTGCCTATGGAATGTTTCTAGAATTCTAACGTAACAAGTTTCCTGTGTTGTTAATGATTCAAGTTTTAGACACTAAGAGATTTGGTGCCACACAGTGATGAAAAGAGAGACAAAGCATCCTTTCTTCTTGAGGTAATCCTATGTAGATTTGTTGGGTTTTCTTTCTAATTTATGAAATGAACTATAGAGGCCCATCAACAATGCAGTATTGCAGAGCATGGTATTGGCCTTGAGTCCATATATTCATTTGCATGTCTTGGCCAGGTTATTGAATACATTCAATCTTTACAAGAAAAGGTCTGAAAGTATGAGGCAACAGAGCAAAGATGGAACCAGGAAAGAATGAAAACAATGGTCTGGGATTTATGCAAGGTGGATATTTTTGTTTCTATCTATTATTGAAACATAGATTTTTCATTCTTGGCACTTTATTTTAGGCCCTAGTGTACAATTTATTGTGTTCATTTTTAGGCTTCCTTTCTTAGAGTCCTCAATTCCAAATTGTCTAGTTGCAGCAAAAACTTAACTCATTTTG
>MU226557.1:207445-240214 GCA_018584345.1 Thuja plicata
CATTTTTAGGCTTCCTTTCTTAGAGTCCTCAATTCCAAATTGTCTAGTTGCAGCAAAAACTTAACTCATTTTGTGTATTTTGAAATAATATATGTACTGAAGATGCTGATGTCAAAATATATTTGAATTGTGCAGTGTATAAATTTGCACTGATAAAATTTTGTTTATTCGAGACAGAAAAGACCAGTCCATGGAGAATTGCCTGTGGATGACTGTCGAACGATTGTTAGTGTTGTTTTAGATTCAAAACAAAATAGTGAAGTTGCTGAATCAAACAAGCCCAGAACATCATATGCAACAATGCTTGATGAGATTAACACTGTAGCTACAACTGTCCACTCAAATTCACAGAATCCAATGAAGAGGAACAAGTCAACTCCACTTATTCCTAGCTGTCAACCATACAAAGAAAAAGAAAATACTGGGGTTTTGAACAAGTCAGTTCCCCTTACTCTTTCCATGCAACAATCTATGTACTCTCCATTCAGAAGGAATTGGGATACATGAGGTTTGAGTAGCACATTGTTTGTCTCAAAATATGATTGATGGTTGTTTATATTGAATACCAAACTCAATGAGAAAATTCTGAAACCAAATAGCCTCAGTTTTGGTACTCGACTTCAACAGAAGATGGACCAATAACAAATTGCTTCTTTCTCTCTAACAAACAAGTCTTGAACCAAGTGAGAATCTATAAGTTGAAGTAGACTTGCGATCTAGAGAATTACTTACACAATCTGAATTTGTGTAGTCCACCAAGTTGAAATCAATGCTCGTTGTGTAGTGAATACCAAAATTTTGAGTATCTTGATTGTAGTAGAGAATTGCTTGGCTACTTTCTAGTGCAACCCATGGGGCCCACACATGAATCAAGAGACCATGCCCACATGGGTTGCACTAGAAAGTATCCAAGCAATTTTCTACTACAATCAAGGTACTCAAAATTTTGGGATTCACTACACAATGAGCATTGATTTCAACTCGGTGGACTACACAAATTCAGATTGTGTAAGTAATTCTCTGGATCGCAAGTCTACTTCAACTTATAGCTTCTCACATGGTTCAAGAATTTTTTGTTAGAGAGAAAGAAGCAATTTATTATTGGTCCATCTTCTATTGAAGCCGAGTACCAAAACTGAGGCTATTTGGTTTCAGAATTTTTTTTTTTTTTAAAAGTCAATATTGGTCAAAATTTTGACATCCCTTGGTCGAAACATCAACTTAGGTCGGTTTACGTTTCGACCATTCTGTGTCGAAAGTTTGCGTCATGGGTTTGGCATCCTGGTCGGATGGGTCAAACAGTTTGACCAAACTTGGTCGAAACATTAACTTTTGCCGGTTTATGTTTCGACCATTGCATGTCGAATATATGCATCAATTTTGGTCAAACTTTCGACATCCGTAGGTCAAAACATAAACTTATGCTGATTTACGTTTCAACCATTATGTGTCAAAAGTTTGCGTTGTGGGTTTGGCATCCTGGTCAGATGGGTCAAACATTTCGACCAATAATATAGAAATTTTGACAAATATATGGACATTTCAAGATGCCAATTTTGACCAAGTTTGCATAGAAATTTCAACATTAACAAGGATGTGTCGATCTTTCGACCAGAAAAATACTGACAAAGAAATTTGTGGGTCTTTCGACCAATCTGGGTAGATAGTTCGACCAATTTTTGTTGAAAATAGGTGCCAATTCTACTAGTGTGCTCACTATGAAATCCCCTAAACAAAGAAAAAAAGAGAAAAATAAAACAATCAAATCCTAAATACCAGAAAAAGATAAACAAAATAAAAGAAACATAAGCGATAGGGTTTTCAAAAAATAAAGCTTATCCCCATTGCACACTAAGAAAATTCTCCCTTGGCCATCAAAGATTCAACATCTAAAAAGGAAAAGAGAGAAAAAAAATGGCACAAAACTTGTAATATAAAGAGCAAGAATGCAATACTTCTCACCCCATAGAAAGAACATGACTTTGGGCATTCATAAATTGTACAAAGATTCTCCACCAGATAAACAATATAAATGTGTTTATCTTCGATGTATTGCTTAGGTCATATTGAGCCTAGCTACAAGAGAGAAATACAGGAGTAAATATCTTCCCATTTTAAATAGACGACATTTAAAGCAAATATTTTGCATCAATCTCCTAGAGCCAATATCATAGAATATTTAATATTTCTTCCATTAAATCTAAAATAGTTAGATTGTAATTTTCTTCTAAAATATCAATCCATCAACTTGAAGTAATATATATGTATTGAAAACATGAACAAATAAGACAGATCAATTGTTAAAAAGATCTCACCAAAAAGATCTTTGTAGCCACAGACATACCAAATGTTCATACAAAGAGGAATATGCAAGAATCATAGCTAATACATCTGCAAACTTTAATGCCCTCTTTGCAATATGTGAAACCAAAGCACACAACTAGAGAAGAATAATGGATAGCATGTTGCATTAATGGAAAATTAATGCGAGCAATCTTTCAATACAATTCAATATTCATGTCTAAGGCTCTTGCCAGTAGTTAGATTTTTTAAAGTTTCTTGCAATTTGTTAGCATTTTTCCCTGACCTTGTCCAAGAAAAGGCTAATTAAAAAGGATCAAACAATCCTCCTACACTTCGAGCTCAAAGGCTTAGGCGGGTGTACCTATTGGATTCACTCTTTTAGAAAATCATGGGATGGATTCCTGCCCATCACACTTGATATGACAATCATTTACAACTCTTTAAACATAAAAGTAAATTGAATTGATTTTATGGTTTGATGATGACAATTGCATAAAGAAGCAAAGATCAGTGTCTTGTCTATTGGGCAACAGAGTCATATAAATGTACATTCACAGAAAACCCTCTAAATCCAAACATACAGGACCCAAATGAAGTGCCTTACAAATCATTATTTTCACCCCAACACTTGGACATCAGATTCATATCCAACCTTGAAACCTCTGAACTTGTCTATAAGATTTACTCCTTCCTTGAAAGAAACTAAAACACAAATTCACAGTTACCTTATAACTGGTGCACTAAAATGCCTTACAAATTTATGCACAAAGACTCAGGATTAAACACAAAGACATCAGACAAATACTAGAAAGGGATTCCATTTGCTTTTCATTAAAAACTTCTGATTCAATACATTTACACAACATAGAACTAAAACCAGACACACAAAATCAGAAAGCTGCCTTGCAATATTAATTTCACCATCCCTGTACAAT
This sequence comes from Thuja plicata, assembly GCA_018584345.1. Taxonomy (NCBI): domain Eukaryota; kingdom Viridiplantae; phylum Streptophyta; class Pinopsida; order Cupressales; family Cupressaceae; genus Thuja; species Thuja plicata. The sequence goes on from MU226557.1 coordinate 210,685, forward strand.
TGAGAAGAATCTGAGATATAGAGAAATGAGAAGAACAAATTCAATTCACCGACACCTGTCCTTCTCCCAAACAATATCTGCAACTGCGTCTTTTCCTAACTGCAAAAATTTGATTTGATCTAGACTCAAAAGGCTCACAAAATCAGAATCTTCATTCTGAGACCTTTCCGGTGATATATGACACTTGTATGTCTACACAAAATCTGACCATCTGTTGAAACCATTCTTTTTCTTGTGCATCATTTAAATTTATGAATTTTTTAATATAGTCTAAACTATATCATTCTGCAATTTTAACTTTGATTTTTACATTCTGCATAGATTATTTAATTCATTTTTGCCCTTTTCCTGTGCAAGTCACCAGATTTTGCCAAATGTCACCTTCTAGTTGGATTTAAAAATTCACTTCAATCTTCATGCACGACTGCATGACGAGCTCGTCTTGGGGCCCACCACACCCTAGTATTCTTCCAGCCAAGGGGCCCGCCTTGGCTCCTTATTTCCAGTGCATAGTGAGTAATGGAGTACTCGAACATTATAAAAACCAATATCTGGCCATCGTGGGATAATTCCATTTTAAATCTTTTACTTGTGCATGCTTCTCCTATACACTGCGCAACCATCCATTGCTTTTACCTTGCCAAATTTGCATGAATAACTATTATTCTTTTAAATCTCTAAAGTCCTTTACACCCTGCGCAAGTCTATGTACATTGCATTTCACAGACTTCATGCACATTACGCTGGCTCTAGTTTTTCACTTGCCAATGGTTGTATTTCACTCCAATGCGTGGAGTCTTTATTATGCCTGCCAGCTCCTTCCATATTCCGTAGACATTTGGCGTGGGCTCTCCTTACACCTCAACGTAGTTTTTAAACTTCTTTGGTTCTCCTTCCAGCGCGGATTCTTCTCTACCACTTTGCAAATTGTTATAAAGTTTTAAAACTTTTAAACCTTCAATGTTTGCGCAGGCTCCTCCAGATTTCACCTACCAAATGGCATTGCTTTGAACATTGTTTTAAAAAACTCCACCCAATGCCCACACAACTCTTTGCCATTGAATGTTTCTTTAGTTTGTTCTTAAGGCATGGGTGGGCTTTTGGATTTACACCTGCCATTGGCATTTTTTACTAAAATACAATCCACGCCAAGTGCCTTTTGTTTGTAATTTTTTTAAAAAACAACACCCAAAATTGATTGCACAGACTTTAATTCAATTGCCTTCTGCATCTTCCTCTTGGCTGGCCACTGTGCAATCCTCATGCAATGATGATTTCCTCTAATAATTTCAAACAATTAAAACATGCTGGCATCCCTATGGTTTTAACGCATCCTCTGAAGGAATTCATATTTGAAATTTTTGTTTTTTATTCTGCACATACTTGGTGAGCTCTACACCTACCATTTACATTTGGCTCATGTGCAGCTTCTTAGGAATACATTGCGCTACATTTTCTTCAGTTTTGCACCTATCATTTGTATTGAAATGGAAGTCTCCTGATGCAGCATCCTTCAGACATTTCGCTGGCATTATATTTGTCATTTTAAAATACTCCCATACAAATTCCTACGCAGTTCCTTCTATTTATACTGGCTCTATGTTTGTTTATCTTTCCTGGCATGCTGTGCAGAATTTACTGTTTAATTTGTTTTGAAACTTTTAAAATCTTTTCTTCAAGATGATACGCTGCACATCCATGGTTTTGTTGAGTTCTGTCTCCATAGTATTTCACATTGCTATTTCCTCTCGAAGCTTTGCCAACTTCTTTGTCTTTTCAACCTGTTCAGTAATATCCATTCCCATATAATTAACTCCAATCGTCTCTCCAGTTTTGTTGAAAATAGGCTCTACATAGATTAAGAAAGTATTTGTCCCAAACAACTCTGTTTCGAATGCAATTTCCCGCTTCGCTGGTAATCCACGTTGTAAAAAATTTGCCTTGAAGTCTTGAGATTCTTTTACACTAGCGCCCGTAAATATCTCAACATCAGTTCTCCCTATAATATCCTCTTCATGGAGACTTGGAAAATGATTGTAGATAAAATGGTAGCGCAACTCCTTGTCCTGATGACCAATGACAACTGGTGCATTCTGCATAATGAAATGCAAAAAATTGTCTGCTCTTCTTAAAATCTGAGATATTTCTTCTACTGGTGAAGTTTCCTTTGCCAAAACTCTTAAATTTTCTTGCAGTTTCTTCTGAAGTTTGTTCTCTCTTTGAAGGCTTTCATCAAGTAATTTTTCCAAACTTTTGGCCCGCTCCTTCCTATACTCTATAGAATCATGTTCAACATCTGTTTACCATTTATTTTTGCAAATTAAAACATCTTTGCTAAATCTTGGAGTTGCATCTCCAAATGTATAGTCATCTTGAAGAATTGAAATTGCCCTCTTGTCTCCAACACAATTATCTGCTTCAAACATATGCTCCTCCAAAATTTTGAGTTCTTTATGTTTAGCTTCCTGCTTTTGCTTGTTTAACATATCAATTTGTTCATTGAGAAGAGGAAAGGCATTGGCCTGTTTATGCTCCCATTCTTTCACAAGGTAAGAAAATTGTGAAGACCCTTTCTCAGTGAAATCAGTCAATTCCATGAGACATTTGAAATCCACAATAGATGGTTCCTCCATTATTGAAACTTAATCCAACATATCTTGATCTGCAGCTGGTTTGTCTATTTTAAACTGCTTGTCTGATTCTTTCCCTAAATTTTCTGGCCACATTGATGATAAAATTTCATCATCCATATCTGAAGAATAGTCCTCTTCTTCCATATCACAATCCTTGAAGAAATTTTAAAACCACTTCAGCGTGAAACTACTCCTTTGAAGTAGAATTACCATTCATTTCACATATGCATTATGACATTCAGATATGCGAAGAAAAGGAACAATCCCAGCCATTCAAAATATTTTACAATTCCTATTTTCCTAATTGTTCCATGATGGCCAAGTTTTTACTGTTGCTTATGGGTAGATACTATGCAGCCTTCTGTATAAAGTCCCACTACATTTAAGCCTTAAAACACCATCCCATGAAAGAAACCAATCAAATTCATAAGCTTGTATCTTTCAATGTGCAGCTCCATGTCCTTGCTCCTTCAAATTTACAATGTGCAGGATTCTGATCTGGCATTTGCATTTGTTGAGCTTTAGCATCAAGAATTGACCGAATCCAGATCGTGAAAAGGTACAAAATGACCTTATTGTCCACTAGGAAATACATGCCAGAAGGTTGTAAGAGCGGCCTTAAAAACTAGCGAAAACACCTGACTAGGCCTGACGTCTAATAGGTACACACTTTGCCATACAACCATCAGCCCTTCAGAACTACATCTCATAGATGTAACCAGGGTGTGAGATTTTAATCCTCGAACTTGCCACTTTTAAATTGTCCCAGAAAACAAGTTGTCAGAAAACAAGAAACACCATTTCATTTCAATCTCGCAAAAATACCAGTTGGGCACTTGGAGGGCTAAAACTGGGCATGATGGTACATTAAGATGCCCTTAGTATGATTCAACAGGAAGTTTAATCTGGAAATCAATGGGCAAAAAGATACAACATTTTGAAAACAGGTACTGGAGAAGGTACATTTCTGAACATGCAGAAAATAGTGAAAATTTGTCCTTGGAATTAGCTTCAAAAACTAGGCAAATGGATTGGCAGGGAGCCCAAAATGGAACTGGGAGGATTATTTCATGATTATGATACAATGCAACAAGAATTAATTTCCTAGGTGCAACTGGACTAGAGTTATATGCTTGTGAAGTTGGCAACCAAAACTTCTTGGACAACTGCAACATGCAGATTTTGTGGAAACTGCAAATGGAATAGGCTCAGTAAAGTATGCAAATGGATTTTTCATTGACCCAGATTGCACATGCTGGTATTAAAACATGACTACAACACACCCTAACAAATAAATCACTCTGAGGATAAACATGGTGTCATTTACTCAACCCCAAAGTAGGCCTCCAAAATCTCTGCACTCACAGACCCTGTTAAAATAGTGAAAGTTACAAATGGAATGACCTTGGGAAAAAGGGTCAAACAGATTCATCAGGATCCATAAATGGACATAGTCAAAGAAAAACTTGTCTACAACATAGGGAAATCATTATTTTCTCTTCACTAATCATAGGGGACAAACTGTAAGGTCTCAAACTAGGCTATTTCAATTCTGCACTTCCACATTTAGAAAAATAGAATAAAATGCAAACAGAATGACTTTGGCAAACTTGTCATCCGACTTCTCAGAGATCTGAAAATTCGCATAGAGGTTCACTTTCATGCCCAAAACACCTTGGACTAATGCTTATGTCATGGGTCTTAATCCAGTCAAAGATACAAGCCTGCAAAGTGAGTCACCTAGTGAGAATTAGAAACACGCATCAATGCAGATTTGGGTAAACACCTCCAAATGGCCATCTCCAAAATATGTCAAATCTGAAATCTGAGAGCTGGAAACTATTACAATTGCTAAATGATAGGTGGGGAACATGTCTCCCAAGTGGGTTTTCACAAATACCATTAGGCCTCTTCTTGCATGTGTTCAAACTAAGCCTTCTCCCTAACCTTTTAGGGAAATTTTTACTTAGTAACTCCAAATTTCTTCAAAAATTTGAGAGTACTAACACAATTTTCGTTTCAAAATTTTATTTTTCTCCTTGCTCTTTTCTGCCACAACCTTGATCTCAAATAAATAGACTTTTCTAAAATTGAAAAATATATAGAAAAGCTTAAACTATATAAAAAAGTTTGCACATCAAAAATACTTTCATCCTATTGGTCAAGGAATATATTTTAATAGTTTTTACTAGCATTATATGATTGCAATAATATACTTGCCTATAGCAAGAACTAATAAGATTAGCACTTGCACCACAAAGGGGTGCAATGGTTATTCTGATAGAAAAATAAATATTTATAAGTTAATATGTGATAGAGTATAATTCAATTTGTTCTTAAAAGATATATTTTTCTTTTCTATATTTTGTATATAAAAATATATGAATGAATGAATGAATGAAAGATTTACATAATGTTCGCGAGGCTGAAGAAGCCTCTCCTAAAATAGAACACACCCAAAAATAGGGTGTCATAACCTTATATTGTATCTATAACTTCCTCTTTAGATCTTCTCTTCGACAATGAGTTTTGATCACTAGTTTGTTGTCCTATCGAGATGTGTTTCTTCAAATAAGGTACTTAAATTGTCCACTTCTAAAATCTCCACACAGCTGGAGCGGGCATCATTGTATGTTGGGTGCTCCATGTTAAAATGTTTCTCTATCTCTACCACTCTCATGTTGCAAAATAGACATATTCTCTCTTCTCATTCTTCCCTTTTTATCATCCATTTGCTTGTTTTATAGCTCAAATGGTGAGAACTAGTCATGTGTTGTGTTATAATATTTTTTTTCTCTTCACTTAATATTTTCTCCTATTCATGATTTCTCCTCATGGTCTCCCATGGGTTTGAATTCTTTGATATAGTAGGCTTTTTTAAGTCCATTTTTTTTGACTATATGATACACTAATACATTTGGGGCAAACTTTTGATGACCATTTCTGACGGCTATGGTATTTATTTTCTCTGTCAGCCTTTACAAACGGATATTTGTTTTTTTTTTTAAAATAATGCTCGTGTTTGTTAGAATTTTGACGATAGTCAAAATTACGATGACCATGGGCATTAATTTAAAAAAAGGGTTATTGTTATCTCATTTTTCCCGCAGTTGGTGTTTAAAACTGTTATTCTTTGAAAACAACCAATATACCTTGAGACTGATGTTAGGAGTGGTTAGTTCCAAGTATGAAATCTCTACAAAGTAACTGGACCAACTATAGGGACAAGACTTCCCTCTACACTTCTAGCTCTTCAAAACTAAGATAGGTACACCTAATATAGATAACCATTCATTAAAACTCCTTATAATTCTAGATTTTAACAACTAAAAAATGGTAAGAAAGTATAAAATGATAACCACTCATTTAGTGACTCTTCACTACCATGCAAGACACACAACAAACAACCACAAAACTAAAAAATGAACTAAGATGGTTTTGATGTTTTTGATAGGGAAGAATATAGCCAAATCTATTCAAATATGTATCAATGTAGAAAATAGTAATTACTGATCAATGCTTTATCCATTGGGCAATGCTTTTAGTTCAGATACAGGACATATAAACTAACTATTGTCAAGGACTCAAAACCATAAATAGAAATAATTTAAATTAAACACTTCTTATAAGATCCTTATGTAGATAAAACCAAAGAACTTATATCATATCCAAAGCATTATTTGATTTGATCCTAGATTGAAACTAAGGACTAATGACATACACAGACAAAATCCATACAATTAATCAAAATATTCACAACTCAATAGGTAAGCACCAAGGAGAGACTTAAATATGAAATATTGTATTAAGTACAAAGAATCCAGCTTCAATTCCAAAATGCTTCAAAACATATGCCACTTCAACAAATGCAAAAGATATGCAACTTTCTCTTCTATGATGATACTCTCTAGATATACATCTTCTATACCCACTAGAAACAGTAAACAATTCTATGCCTTATATTACTTCCCCAACATTTTTAGCTCGTCTAAATGATCTTGGAAGTCCTTTTATAGACCAAGGACTATAACAAGCTTCAGATCATTTAGGGTTAGGGATTAAATAATTAAAAATGCTACATGATAGAAGAATTTAATTCATCTCAACAACTAAGCAACTCTGTCATTAGAAAGTTGAAATATTCCTTTAAAACATTCTGTTTGAAAAAATCCGATCTAGCCGCCATCCACCTTGGGAAACTAAACAACAATACCCTACCATAGGAATAATAAATAGAATATTTGGTTCACATTAATTACCCCAGGAAAACCTAGCCCTTCAGAATTGCAGAATGCCAACTATCCTTTCTTGAAAATCTCAGGACCTTGAGAATCTTATCTGGTCTTTATTATAAAACTTTGGAAACAATTCCTCATTAATGACGAAGAACAGAACAAGACAGAACAAAGGATTTTAAATTTTTTTATCTAATTAACCAGAAACCTTAATGAGATAATATTTACATAAATGCATTTAGAATCACAAAATTTCCTTCATACATCATCCAACAGCTGTACAAACATGGCCCCAAAGATCAAATTTGTCAAACAAATGCTCTGCAACAAAATGACACAATTCACCGCCTGAGAAAACTGAGAAATACATTTGAATTTTTTGAAAATCCACTTCAACAGCTACACCTAGTGTGGAAAACAACATCAACGACACAAATTTAAACCTGAAATCCACTTTGAAACAGAATCGTAGATTATCTTTTAGTTACCCAGGCTTCAAAAATCTCATTGAATAGGTGGCACACAGACGTATTTTCTTTGGATAGGTGGCACATGGACAAAACCAAAGAACTTATGTAGACAAAACCAAAGAACTTATATCATATCCAAAGGAATTACAAAATAGTGACATGTCGTCCTACATGGACTAGAGGACAAATACAAATAAGGATACCTTGGTTTATCCTTTTAAATACATATTTTCAACCAAGGAAAGATTAATTCTAACACTTTAACATTATCTCATGATTATCTTCCATTTGAGGCATAGCATCGTCCGTTGGATCAAAATAAATCTGCTCACCTTTATCTTTCCATCAACACTGACCCGGTACCACCAACTGCCACGCGTCGAAAGGGTGCAATGCCTTAAGGATTACCTGTGTGCATCTTGGAGATCAAGGAAAAGATCCCACCATAGGATCAACTCACATTTTCACAACCTTTATCATCCTTTGAAAACCCAGACCCATGGTGACAGGATGCCATGCGTCAAAAGGGCGCAATGCCTTGATGGTTATATTGACTGCATCTTGCACATTGATGGAAAACACCCACCATAGGATGGAAATGATCTGACCATCCATCAAATTTCCTTTATCTTTGATCATAGAGGGACACCTGTCAACATGGCATGTTGCCTCGAACATTAAAGAACTACATCTTTCTCACTAAGGGAAAGTGACAGCCGTAGATGAGATCTGATCTGACAAAACATTAACCTTCCCTACGTCACAGCTTGGACCCACGACCATAGATAAAAAAGTGTCCACATGGCACAATTCCTTGATGAATAAAAGGAGATCATCTTCATGATCAAGGCATAAAACCTACCATAGGATCCAAATAGACTAGCTTGGAAAATACAACAAGACATAAAGTATTCTAGGGACATGAACTTAGGAAAAATTAAAATGTGCCCCGCTAGAAAATACTTTAGGAAATAAAGTGGCCCCGACTGGCGACTTAAAAGACATGACTTAAAAGTGTTTTAAGTGACTTCAAAAGGTAACTCAGAAATATAACAAGCCTTTGAGGGTTTAGGGTTTTTTCATGAATTTGAACCAAGGGTTTAAGCATAGAGACAAAAAATATACAAAAACCAAAAGTAAAACCTTGGAACCATGAAATTTTGGGACAGGTCTAACAGTGGCTCTAATTGGGGATGTATGTCTCTTGTAGGCATGACAAGATTCCAAAAATTTGAGTTGAGAAGACCACCTACAGGAAAAGAAAAAACCTAACTTACAACAAATAAAAAACAAGGAATATGTACACAAAACTTATTTACAACCGACTGTTCATGGATTCAGAAAGAAACTTCAAGAGAAATATAACTTCAAGAATTGTCCATGAACCGACAATTCTAGAATATTTTCATTTAAATATTTTAAAATGTAAGAATCAAAATCCCATTTAATGTCAATGATCTATATAGTCCTAACCAGATAGGATCAAACTTGCCATGTTTTCCTTTATCCTCCAATCTGGCATTCCACATCAAGACCAAATCATTAACTTCAAAACTCCATGCAATGGTTCTTTTGTCAAACAGATCCTTACATTGAAGTTGGAACCTAATATTCTTGTCATGTGCTTCCCTTCTTGATTCATCTAATTGTATCAAATCATCCATTCTGATCCTCATCTCATCATCCAGTTCTTCATCATATTTTTGGATAAACTTGTACATTTGCAATAGGTTATTTTGAGGCAACCTAGAATATATACCATACACTAAATCAAAGGTTGCACCACCAATGGCTTCTTCACTGTTACTCTGTCAGCCCATAATGCTTGTTGCAAATTTGAATCCTAGGCCCTTTTGTTCTTATCTAACACTCTTTTCATAATCTTTATCAGGCTCTTATTACTAGATTCAGCTTGACCATTTCCTTGTGGGTGATATGGGGAATAATAAGAAAATTGAATTCCATACTACTGGCATAAGTCACTAAACTTTTCAGATCTAAAACACATAGCGTTATCTACCACAATATTTTCAGGACAACCAACCCTAGTGAGGATATTTTGTAGCATAAAATCAGTAACAACTTTACTAGTATCCCTTTTGGTGGGAATTGCTTCAACCCTCTTAGTAAAGTAATCAATTGCTACCAAGATCTATGAAAGACCTCCAATAGACTTGTTAGGAATCTCTCCAATGAAATTCATTCCCCATTTTTTGAAAAGGTGCATCAATTGTAACATGCCTCAAAGGTAAATTCCCTCTAAACTTAAGCTTACATGTAAATCTCTGGCAAACATCACATTTCTTGACATAACTGTGGGCATCCTTGAAGATAGTAGGCCACCAAAAACTAGACCTCATAATTTTATGTGCAGTAGTCTTGGCCATGTAATGGCCCCCACATGCACCATTATGCATGTGCTCCAACAAGTTATTGGATTTATCATAGTCCACACATTTGAGCAATACTCCTTCATTGCTCCTCCACCATAAATGACCTTGTATTATTTCATACTTAATGGCATGTAACTTAACTATTCTCTTTCTATTTTCATCTATTTCAGGAGGCAACATCATTTTCTGTAAATATCCAATGATGTCCTTATACCATTCACACCAATCCATATCACAAACATAAGGCCTTTTCTCTTCTTCTATTCTCTTCTTCTAACATATTTATATGATTTGCATCTAAATTGCTTTGAGGCATGAATTTTTCAATTCCTAGGCCTCTGACCAATTTTGTTATTTGAATGTCAATATTAAACTCTTGGATTTTGTTTATCCATCTACACCTCCTTAAAACTTCCTGTTGAACTAGAATGTCCTTCACAACAACACTAGGCACATAAACAATTATAGTTGCTCCTACCAAATAATATCTAAAAGCTTTGATAGCTTTAACCAGAGCATATGCTTGTTTTTCTATTATATCATACTTTAATTCTAGTGCTTGCAAGGACTTAGTGAAAAAAGAAATGGGTTGTTCAAAACAAAGGAAAATATCTACAAAGCTTGTCATAATTAGGTGTTCTCAAAACAAGAGCATCTTTGATAACTTGTTTAATACCTGATAATGCTTTAGATGCTTCTTCACTCCATTCCACCTTGGCTCCTTTCTTCATCATCTTTGAAATGGGGAGACTAATTTCTACAAAATTTGTAACAAATCTCCTTAGGAAATTTACCTGTCCAAATAAAGATTGAATTCCCTTGACATTCTTTGGCCAAGGGATTTTATCAATAGAAGCAACCCTTTTAGGGTCAATTCTTACTCCACCTTTAGACACAATATTTCCTAGGATTTTTTCCTCTGTGACTCCAAAAGCACATTTCTTTGGGTTAAAAGAGACCCTATATTCCAAAGCTCTAACAAAAATCTTCTCAAGCTGATCACAGTGTTGATCTTCTTTTGTTGAATAAGTTGTTAAATCATATTGATAAACAACTAAAAAATTATTTACAAAATATGAAAATGCCACATCCATGGCCCTCTGAAAGGTTTCCCCAACATTTTTTAACCCAAAAGGAATTCTCACATAAACATAAGTACCCCATGGTGTGGTGAATGCAGTCTTAAATTGTTCAGATTCCTTAACCATGACTTGGTTATATCCTGAGAACCCATCCATCGTAGACATTAATTAAGACCCAACAACTCTTTGTAACATGGCTTCCATATTTGGAAAACCATAATTATCCTTTAATGAACTGACATTCAAATTTCTAAAATCTAGACAAAGTCTAATATCACCATTTTTGTTTCTCTCTGATCCAAGTTTGATACCCATGTAGAATGCTCGATGTTTTTGATAATCCAAATATCTCTCATCTTTTTTAATTCTTCCTATATTTTAGGTGCTAGGTAGGATTAATAGGTCTCATTTTTTTTCTGAAAGGATTGGTGCCCTCCTTTAAAGGAATCTCAAGTTGAAACAAATCTTCTCTATAAGCCTTCAACTCATCATAAGACCATGCAAAAACATGTCTATATTTTCTAAGAATATCAACCAATATTACTAATTTTAGGTGACAACTTTTTACCACTATACACATTCTTAGGGCTCTCAGTTGTTCCTATGTTTATTTCTTCCAAATATTCAAGTTTACTTACATTATTTGTAGAAAAAGACTTGTCTTTATTATCAAAAGTTTTTTCAAGAATAACTAACCCCTTGGGAACTCTATTTGAATTTAATTGAAGCACATCTTTACCAAACATGATATCTTTATTATTATCCAAGGTTTCAATACGTCCATTGAAATCCATTTCTTTGTTTAAAAAGTCTGCTTCACAATTCAAAAATCTCAGAATATCTAAGTCATCTTCAAAGACTTGCCAATTTTCAACATTGTCTGGTATTGAAGCCCTAGATTGAATCTCTAATCTAGAAATTCCTGCAAATATAACATCCTCAGGTCTTAAAGAAATGTTAGCTAGTAAATCTTCCATTTTTTTCTGACCTCTATCTCTCCAATCAATAACAAATGCATCAAAGTTTTCCAATTCATCCCAAACAACATTTCTATACTGCTTAAGTCTTTGATTTTTTGAAACATATTTGGACTTAATCTGAGATATTATCAACTCAAAGTCTGCAATTACTCTAAGACTTCTTATTTCATATTTTGAGGCTAATATCAATCCTATTAACAAAGCCTTATACTTTGCAACATTATTTGTGCATGTAAACAATAATGTAAAAGAAAACTTTAAGGTCTTACCACTAGGAGCTATCAATAGGATTCCTGCACCAGCTCCTTCCTTAGAACTTGCTCCATCAAAATACATGGTCCACAAATCAAAATGGTCCATCATATTGTATTTGCCACCAGATATCAGCATAGGCTGAGTTCTTCCTTCAACCTCTCTCTTTTGTACTTGAAAAGATCCAATATCAACTGGTATCCACAAAACAATTCATATCAGTATCTTCATTTACTTCAATCATATGAGGAGTCCTACTTTCCAGGGAAACCTTGATATTGTTACCATCAATATTGAAGGTGGAAAAAGATAAATCACATTGCATACTTCCTCCCATTTAAGAAATCCATTTTATTGACAACAAAATTCCATAATGAGGAGGAATATCAACAACCAAGACACTCATTGTCAGCACTTTGTCAGGACAAACAACCAGGCTATAAGGCAAAGCCTTAATAGTACCAATGACAGGGATTTCTCTAGAGTCTATTGCCTGACATATTCCATGAGGATTATCAACTTGTAATCCCATTGAATGCATTATCTCTGTAGGCATAACAATATTAGATGCTCACGAGTCTATCATACAAATTTTTAGCATCTTACCATTGATAACCAAAGTTAAGAAAAAAGGATCGACAAATCCAAAGGGAGTATTTACATGATTTGTATTCAAATAAATCTGAGGGATTTCTGAAATCATTTCTTCAGACTCTTTTCCCTTGATTTATGACTTATCTTGAATATTTTTCATATTTTCAACACCTATTTTTATAAATCTTATTGCATAAACACCATCTAGAAATTTGAGGGTCTTCTCTTTATGTTCCTCAATTCTCATCATTTCCAAAAATCAAACTTTAGCAGTTATTTGTGAAAATAGATGCCCCATATCAACATGGGTGTATTTTTCATCAGAGGATTCTTGTTTTTCAAGACTAAGATTACCATCCTCAACTTGAGTGGTCAGAGTTGGATCTTCTTTATTTGATTTCTTATTCTCCATTTTAGGAGGGGAACAATTTGTTTCTGGTGTTTTGGCTTTTATCTCGTACACAATGTTTGAAACATTTGATTTGTGTACATTTTTGACTTTTAATTTACTTATGTTCTCAGCAGACCTTCCTTGAAGGTGTTTATTATCTGCAGAGTTACCAATTTTCTTGTGTTTATTATCTACTTTGGTATCTTTGAAAATAAAAGTAACTATTTTTCTTTTTGCTCCACCAACTATTCTATTTATCAAATCATAATTACTTCTTGCTTTGGTGACCAAATCAGCTGTAATCTGTGCTATTTACTCATCAGAGGGTCTTCTTAATACTGTAATTTCCTTACTATTATGAGAATTACACCCTACAACATTAACCTCTTCTCCTTCATCATCAGGAATTTTTTTTTGATCATATGCTTCTACTCTGCTTCATGAGCCAGAGACATCATGGTTCTCAATTTCATCATCAAAATCTACTCCAAGACATGAAGATGTGTAGGTCATGGAACAACCACTGTCATCATAGAACTAATTTTCCTCCTCTCCTTTTTCTTCATTTGTATATACATTCAAAGCAACATAACAATAATCAAGATTGTGTGGAGATTGACAAGCTTCACACCAATAATCCTCATTACACATGTTAACATAATTGTTTTACAGAGGATCATGGGTCTCAATATCAGGCTTAATATCCTTCCTTTGTGAGAGAATAGGTTTCCAATCCTTCCATTGGGTATTATAAGGAAAATTTTGCATCTTTGGCTGCTGAATATAACTGTTATAGGATGGCCTATTATTATTTGGATCCCTATAATCTTTATTTTCTGATTCTTTTTTATTGATCCTAGTAAGCCTCCCATCTTCCCTTTTACCCATTTTCCCTGATACTCTCCTATTCATTTCTATATTAACAGTTGTCTTATATGATTCACTAACTCTTCTCGAATTCTTATCTCTAATATGATATCTCATTTTAGGATCAAAATCATTTAAATAAGTAGAAAGACATACCTCCTCATCAAGCCTCATTTTTTGGAAAAGTGTATGCATAGCTTTTTGGAATCTTGCATTGAATTCGGAAACTTCCTCATTAGAAGTTTTCTTGATATTTTTAAATTCATTCAACAAGAATCCTTTATTGTTCTTATCACCATATTGATCCTTAAAGTGATATTTTAGCTCATCCATTGATCCCACTGAATCATGAGGTAATGCATTAAACCAATCCCTAGCATCCTCAACTAGAGATAGAAAAAAAATATTCATAACTACATCTTCATGTATAATATCATAATCATCCATGGTATTTGTGAATTTCTTCAGATGTTCCTCACATGTGATTACATTATTTCCAGCAAATTTAGGAATTTTATCCCTGATTTCATTTGGAAATGCATTAGGATAACCAGGAATACCAATAAAAGAAAATTGCTTATACCTTTCTACATGAAGTGGTCTCCTTTTGAATATATCATCATTTTGGAAAGTAGATGCTTTGGCATTTGATGTTGAGGTGGTTTCAAAATTAGCATAATAAGGTTGAGTAGATTTCCTAAGGAAATCAATCTTATTTTTCTTTTCTAAAGCAACAACTTCCAACTCTGCTTTTTGTATCTCTCTATCTGAAATCTCATTCCCTTTCTAACACTTCAAGGTCAGTGTATCCTTTAGATTCTTGATTGAATGGAAATTTGTGACTTTTAGGTTCATTCATTTCAATTCATGTCAACTTATGTTTCCCTTTATCTTTAGGGCATTGAGTAATAACACTTCGATAGGTGGCAGGTTTCTCTTCATCCTTCTTAGATTTTTTAGCATAATTTGTTGCCTATTGTTTCAACAATTGCTTTTGTATTTTCTTACTTTTCTTCTCTTTCTCTCTTTGTTTTCTGATGACCCACTGCTCTTGGAGGAATCTATTATATTTATCATCATCTTCAGAGGAATATTTAGAATCTGAGGAATTATTGTCAGATTCCTCTTCTTCTCTCTCACTAGGAGAATTGTAATGTCCATATGCATCCAATCCCAAGTTTGGAGCCTCTTCATATTCTGATGTGTTTCCTTCATGGCTATATTGGGTTGGATCTTCTCTCCTAGTGTCTCCTCTTATCTTCTTGGAGATGGATTATCTATGTTCTTCTTTTCTCTCCAAGGCCATCCAACCCTAGAAGTCGTTGGAAATCCACCTTCCAACTTAACTTCAGGATGCTCTTTCACTCTAGATCTAGTATTCATATTGAGAAAATGTGTATTAAATAATAAATATTACTTAGCACTAATTGCAGAGATTTCTTTGAGTCACCACCCAAAACAAGTTTGGGAAAATACAACACTAGCTAATATGAATAATGCAATGAGAAAATTAATAAGACAAAGGATTACAACTAAGGGCTAAACAAGACTAACTCTATTATTTCAAAGGTCAAATCCCTAGCAGAGTCACCATTTTGTTAGTGTTTAAAAACATTATGCTTTGAAAGCAACCAATATACCTTGAGACTAATGTTAGTTGTGGTTAGCTCCAAGTATGAAAGCTCTACAAGGTAACTGAACCAACTATAGGGACAAGACTTCCCTCTGCGCTTCTAGCTCTACAAAACCAAGGCGGGTACACCTAATCCAGATAAACATTCAAATCTTTATAAATCCTTATAATTATGGATTTTAACAACAAATAAATGGTAAGAAAGTATGAAATGATAACCACTCATTTACTGACTCTTCACTACCATGTAGGACACACAACCAACAACCACCAAACTCAAAGGGAACTAAGATGGTTTTGATAGGGTAGAATATAGAAAAATCTATTCAGATATGTATCAATGTAGAAATTAGAAATTATTGATCAGTGATTTATCCATTGGGCAATGCTTTTAGTTCAGATACATGAAAGGAAAACTAACTATTGTCAAGGACACAAAACCATAAATATAAATAATTCAGATCAAACACTTCTTATAAGATCCTTATGTAGACAAACCTAAAGAACTTATGTCATATCCAAAGCATTATTTGATTTGATCCTAGATCAAAACTAAGGACTAATGACATACACATAGACAAAATCCATGCAATAAATCAGAAGATTCATAACTCAACATGTAAGCACCAAGGAGAGACTTAAATCTGAAAGATTGTATTAAGTACAAAGAATCCAACTTCAGTTCCAAAATGCTTCAAAATGTATGTTAATTCAACAAATGAAAAATATCTACAACTTTCTGTTCTATAATGATACTCTCTAGATATACATATGCTATACCCACTAGAAATAGTAAACAATTCTACACCTTATGTTACTTCCCCAAGTTTTCCATCCCATCTAAATGATCTTGGAAGTCCTTTTATAGACTAAGGAATACAACAAGATTCAGATCATTTAGGGTTAGGGCTAATCTAATTAAAAACACTACATGATAGAAGAATTTAATTAATCTCAAGAACCAAACAAATCTATCATTAGCAAGTTGAAACATTCCATTAAAACATTATGTTTGAAAAAATATTATCTGTCCTCCATCTACCTTGGGAAACTGAAGAAAAATACCCTACCATAGGAATAATAAATGGAATTTTTGGGTCACATTAATTACCCCAGGAAATCCTAGCCCTTCAGAATTATAGAACGTCAACTATCCTTTCTTGAAAATCTCAGGACCTTGAGAATCTTATTTGATCTTTATTATAAAACTCTGGAAACAATCATTCATTAATGACAAAGAACATAACATGACAGAAAAAAGAATTTTAAATTGTTTATCAAATTAACCAGAAACCCTAAAGAGATAATCTCTACATAAATGCATTTAGAACCACCAAAATTTCCTTCACACAACATCCAATAGATGTACAAACACAACCCAAAAGATAAAATTCATCAAACAAATTCTTTGCAACAAAATGACACAGTTCACTGCCTGAGAAACCTAAGAAATAAATTTGAATTTTTTGAAAATCATCTCCAACAACTACACCTGGCACGGAAAACAACATCAATGACAGATTTTAACATAAAATCCACTTTAAAACAGAATCGTAGATTATCTTTTAGTTACCTGGGCTTCAAAAATCTCATCAGACAGGTGGCACACGGGTGCGTTGCCTGTACAATTATCTCCTGATCATCTTTTTTTTGAGGCACAATGCCATCCATTGGATCAAAATAAATTTGCTTTGCCTTTATCTTTTTGTCAACGATGATTGGTCCCGCCAAATGCCATGCGTTGAAAGGGTTCAATGCCTTAAGGATTAACCCGCGTTCATCTTAAAGATCAAGGAAAAGTGTCCACCTTAGGACAACCTCACATCTGCACAACCTTTATCAACCTTTGAAAACCTAGACCCATGGTGACAGGATTCCACGCGTTGAAAGGGTGCAATGCCTTGATGGTTATATTGATTGCATCTTGCACATTGAGGAAAAATACTCACCGTAGGATGGTAATGATCTGACCATCCATCAACTTGCCTTTATCTTTGATCATAGAGGGACACCTGTCAACACGGTGTGTTACCTTGAACATTTTAAAAACTCCATCTTGCTTAGCAAGGGAAAGCAACAGTCATAGATGAGATTTGATCTTACAAAACATTAACCTTCCCTACGTCACATCTCACACCCATGACCACATATATAGACTGGTGTCAACATGGCGCAATGCCTTGATGAATAAAAGGAGATCATCTTTGCGATCAAGGCATAACACCTACCGTAGGATCCAAACAGACTAGCTCGACAAATACAGCAAGAAATAAAGTATTTTAGGGACATGAACTTAGGAAAAATTAAAATACAATCCGCTAGAAAAGATTTTAGGAAATAAAGTGGCCCCGACCGATGACTTAAAAGACATGACTTAAAGGCATTTTAAGTGATTTCAAAAAGTAACTCAGAAATATAACAAGCCTTTGAGGATTTAGGTTTTTTTCATGAATTTGAACCAAGGGTTTAAGCACAAAGACAAAAAAAACTACAAAAACCATAAGTAAAACCTTGGAACTATGAAATTTTATGACAAGGATAACACGTGCGAAGAGCCCTTGTAAGTTCAAGAGATTGGATCAGAGGTATGGATTTGTGTTTTTTTTTAAAAATTTCTCAGCTATGAAATTGGTGTTCCCCCAAAATTGTTTTTCTGAGACCATGTTTATAATCTTGTTTTCTTTGCAGTGACCAATAGTAGGAGTCCATTCTATCTCTCTATCTCTGATCAATATTTATTATGCTTATTTTGGGAGATAGTTGGAGAATAGGTATAATATTTTTACATAAATGTTAAAAGCATAATGTCTGTCATCTATACACTAATCAAATGTTAAACATAATGTTGATGTTGTCTAAACCCTATTCCATTGAATGCCGATGCCTTTTTAATTTTCTTGAAAGTTCTAAATCCTGTTCAAAAAATTGATTTTAAGCATATCTTGCAATCATTGCATTCCCTAGAGCCACATTTATGAGGCTTTGCATTCAACGTTGATGTGCCTTATTTGTACATGTATTTTTTTTCATACATGTATACTAGGGAAGTTACAGTAACCCCATGCCCTTTTCTTTGTGTTTTTGCCTGTCCACACTTGCCCTAAATATACTCTTCCCTGTTATGTTAGAATCATGTTTTGTTTTTCAATGCAATGCTGGCATATAGATCAGACAACCAATTCAGAGGGATGTCATGAATTATCAGTGGTATGGTAGCCTCCCTTTTATCTTATGCCATTCCTAGTTAATGTGAAATGCAGGAGGTCACCCAACCCGTCCTCTCCCTTTCTTGTCCATTTGCCTCTTTTTATTATTTTACTTTTATTAATATTTAATCCACGTAATGCCCAACTCAAAGGGGCCTAACATGGGGATGTGACACCCTTCAATTAGCTCATATATGTTGATGAGTTGGTCCATTATTAGCTATCCATGCAAAGAAAAACATGTATTTCCTAAATTGATATTAAGTCCTAATACATTTGAGAGTTGATAAAGCGGTTAGAAAAACTGAGAAGCTAGAAAGTATAAATGTACTTCATTTATCCATCTAAGAAAACATTTATGATTAAATGCAATATGCTTCTTAAAAACAAAATACTTGAAACCCCGTTAGGCTAATTTATGATGTGTCCCAAACTTCCCATGATTTACAACCATCTTTCCCTATTTTTATCACAATCACAAATGTCAAGACTCAAGACTACTAAGATAAAAATTCACTACAATATAAGTCGTAAATGCCATAATGTGAATCAACAAAATTCCTCCCTCCTATGAACAAAATGAATGAGAAAATGAATAAAGAACTTCAGGAAGAAGACATTGTAGTTGCAAGTGCATGACCAAACTCATGAAATCCAACATAAAGTACAGTCCCGGTGCACAAGTAGCCAATGTCTCTTACAGGAACACTTAATCCAAGTACTTAACATTCAAATGAAAATTCAAAAATTCAACCACTAGACTTAGGTGCTCTTGTACTATGTGTTTCCTTAACTATCTATCATAGAGTAGAATAAAATAATTTTCATGACACATAACACCATGTTACTAACCACACGAAGAGCTGCCTATAATGACTTCTTTGATTTCTCCATTAAGGAGTTTCCTTCTGTTAGAATAATTGAGAGGGTTGGGGGGGGGGGGCAGGGGAATCAATGGCCTCAAAAATATTCTANGGGGGGGGGGGGCAGGTGAATCAATGGCCTCAAAAATATTCTAATAAATCAACCCAGAAACTTAGTACCACAATTTTAAGCCTCTAGTTATCTTTACTCCTACAAGATGAATGCCTTTAAATAATCTTAACAAATAACTACTACTCGGAGTTCACTGTTAAACCTTATTCTTACTATTTACCGATTTGTAGTCTTTCATTTACTAAAATGTAGTAAATAACTTAGTGTATATCGATCAATCTAGATTAGTTATGTGTAATGTAAAACACAAAAGTAATGACTCATAAACACATTAACACATGGATTTTTAATGTGGAAACCCTGTTAGGGGAAAAACCACTTGGGACCGGTAACCCAAAATTTTCACTCTTCTGAAGTGAGCTTAGTGAAGAGCCACCCTTGTTAAAGGTTACAAACACACTGTTAGGTGTGACCTTGTTAGAGGATTTAAATAGAATAGTTTGTCACTTGATATCTGACATCTCTATGCTACCTTTTATGACCAAACCCAGTGTAGTTTGACAAATGGTATATGGCATCTCATGCTATCTTCATGAACAAACCTTTTGATACTCCTTGGGATGTATCTCAATATAGAAAGGATTGGTAAGTACTTCTTGGTTAAGAGACTTTATGATCCAATGGTTAAATTAAAACAATAAATGATCTGTTCACATTACAACTATACTTTGCATATTTTCAGATCTATTGTAAGTTCATAATACCTTTCTGATCAATATATATTTTCATTACCTTTTCTCCACCTTCTTTCTTCTCGTTGATGCTATGCTTCTTTGTTGCTCAGTGTCTGCAAAATTAGCTATGTTCTTCAACTTGATTGATTAGGTCTGATTGAAGTCTTCCTTCACCATTTTCTCCTCAACATCTTTATTCTATTTTCACCCCTAATTCATAATAAAATATCTTGTCTCTTTATAGAGATGATTTCACCCTTTCTCAGTTCTTGACTTTCTTGTTCTTGGCGTGATCCGCAATTATAGCCAATCTTGCTTTAAAGCTTTACTTTAGTTTTATCCTGTAGATTTCTCTTTGACAACTAGAATAAAACAACTTTAAATATTTCTCTTATCTTTGGATTTAACTTGTCGATGAAAACAATGTTAACAACCAGGTAACTCCTTCTTTAGCTCTTGCTAGCTAAGTCTTTTGTCATTTTTGAACTTTAGTTCCTTTTGGTGTTTTAACTCTTTGTTCATTTTGGCCAATACTTCATTTCTCCTCAGGCATCTCTGTCAGGGTTTTCTGTCCGTTAGGCATCATTGTGAAGTTCCACTCATTGGTAATGCTCATGATTCTGTTCATTTGTAATGATTGTCAAGTTTCTTTCTCGGGTAACACTATGAATTTCCTCTTGGGTTTCTTTGTCCGTTGGGGTGCACTGCCCGTCGGTGTTTGTAGTCACTTAGTGAATACTGATCTTTTATGCATTACTGAAAGCATAATCTTTATCTTTCTGATTCTTTGAAGTCTTTGACACTTTGTATATAACCAACCAGATTATATCAAGTAGACATCAATGAAAATACAATACATTAACTGATTTAATGTCTTGTATTTACATTCGGTATCTTGGTGATCATCAAATTAACATCTTCAAACATTCAATCAGTTATAGTTCATCAATCTCTCCCTTTGGCATTGATGGAAACACACTACATTATCACACTATATTATTACTAATACAATATGAAATATATCAATTATTGTTCATCAATCTACCAATTTTATTATTTTATAACCAATACAAATGCCTGGCTCTCGATAAGCTCATATAGCTTAAATTTGTTTCTTGCAGAGTGCTTTCTTTAATCTTCAATCCCTTCACTGGATAGATGTAGCAGCTTCTGATTCTTTCTCTAATGTTGTCTCTATTGGTACCCTAAATTTTGAGAATTTAGAATTCGTAATCCATTATCAAGAAAGAAAGTTTCTCCATACTAAAAAAAAATCAAAGGAAGGAAGCTTTATGACACAAATAAATAGAACTAACTAATTGAAGCCTTCAAAAAATGCTAGAATTTCAACCTGCTACAAAGATGACGCTGACAAAGGATGAAGCTGGTTGAATTTTAAAAATATAAAAATGACCCAGTTCGGGAAATAAAATTTCCTATCTCCAGCAGAAATATTATATTTTCAAGAGGTGTTTTAGATTTTTTTCCAAAGCCAAATCTGAAATTTAGGTAGTTATTTTTTAGTTAGTTTATTATTTTTTCAAAATAATTTGTAATAAGGTTATGTCTTTTCACCCTAAAGAGGTGTGAAATACACTCACACACACACACACACACACACACACACACACACACACACACACACATAATGTAAAGAGACAAGAATACAATATATATTTTAATATGATAGAATTTGATCACAACTACAACATGGACTCTGATGTACTATTTTTTCAATATTAATACAGATAAGTGCTCTTCTTTTTATTTGTGGTTATAAGTTATATATTTTCAATTAGTCTTTTAGATATTCTATTTTATAGAGTGTTTCATTGTGTTAAATTCCCTCAGTATCATAATTCAAAATTAATATATAGTGTAAATATCAATTGAAAGATCTGTGTATCTTCTCTTGTTTTTATAGGTCTCTTAATTTGAGTTAAATTTGATAAGATTAGCTATATAGATTGATTTGAATTATAAGTCAAGTGGAAGCCTGTGAAGTGATAGACTCGCTTTATTAAAAGCAAGTTTTTTAAAACTATCTCCGATTGTACCTAGGATTGATAATTTTCTGACTCTATGGCCCAAGTATTTAGAAGGCACTAATCTAATCATTATTTGGAAATTGTCATTTGGTTCATACTTTGTAGTTTGTAGATTATTTAATCATTATTTCAAAAGAATTACTTTTCAGTCCTTACTATAATCCATTTTAGTTAAGTTTCATATTAGAAATGATCAGGATATCTATTTTTTTCCTCCAAGGATCATTCACCACCTTGGGAGAAACTTTGTTTGTTTGTGTACAGAGTTGTGCGACATAGAAAATTTGATAGTTAAAAGTGAAATCAGGCCTACCAGCCTTGGCTTGATTAAGCCAAAATGCAGAGGTATCAAGTGGTGCATCACCATTCAGTTGGCCAAAAGTGAATCAATCATTTTTGGGCACCAACAAATTGGCGACTCTATTGGGGAGTTATCTTTGAAAGATAATCTTGAAGATTACCTAGAAGCTCTAGTGATTTAATCAAGACTCTACTGGAGATAAGAACTCAGAGGACAGTAAGTCTTTTCCTTCTAGAAATAAGGTTTTGACTCTATTGAAAAAAAAACCTTTTAGTCAATGACTCTGTTAGCATTTTTTCTGACCTTGTCAAAGAAAAGGCTAATTAACAAGGATCAAATAAACCTCCTACACTTCGAGCTTAGAGGCTCAGACAGGTGTACCTATTGGATTCACTCTTTCAGTGAATCATGGGATAGATTCCTGCCCATCACACTTGATCTCACAATCATTCACAACTCTTTAAATAGAAAAGTTAAAATGATTTGATATTATGGACTGATGAAACTGCATAAAGAAGCAAAGATCAGTGCCTTGTCTATTGGGAAACAGCGTCATATAAACATACATTCACAAAAAACCCTCTAAATCCAAACATACAGGACCCAAATGAAGTGCTTTACAAATCCTTCTTTTCACTCCAATAATTGGACAATAGATTCATGTGAAACCTTGAAACCTCTGAAATTGTCTATAAGATTTACTCTTTCCTTGAAAGAAACTAAAACACAAATTCACAGTTACCTTATAACTGGTGCACTAAAATGCCTTACAAATTTATGCACAAAGATTCAGGATCAAACACTAAGACATCAAACAAATACTTGGAAGGGATTCCATTTATTTTTCATTAAAAACTTCTGATTCCATATATCTACGTAACAAAGAACTCAAAATCAGACACACAAAATCAAAAAGCTGCCTTGCAGCATTAATTTCAGCATCCCTGTACAATTGAGAAGAATCTGAGATATAAAGGAATTGAGAAAACCAAATTTTCACTGACACCTTTCAATTCCTCCCAAAATATCTGAAACTGATCTCTTCTACAACTGCAAAAATGTGATCTGATTTGCACCCAAAAGGATTGCAAAATCCAAATCTTCATCTCAAGACCTTTCCAACGGTATATAACACTTGATATTTCTGATAAAAAATACCCCCTGAATCACTAAGCAAACTTTCCCTTTGGCTACATACCTTTTCAACAGTTTGAAATATTTTAAAATATTTGAATTTATATGTCAATTCAATAGTCTAACTATTGAAATGAAATAATATTTCATTTTAATATTTCAATCTGCATTTTAATCCTCAAAAACTGACCAAAATCTACCAAGTGTCACCTCCTGGTTGGCTCTGAAAATCCACCTCTGCGACTATGCGACAAGCAAACTTTAGGTCCGTGACTGTGCGATTGGCTCCTGCACGAGTGCACAATGAGCTAAATCACCAACTTGCATGCCTTTTTCATTACCTTTGAAATCATGCGCGACTACGTGATGAACTCACTTTGGGTCCATGACTGCGAGACTGGCTCCTGTGCGACGAGCTGAATCGCTAACTCGTATGCCTTTTTCATTTCCTTGGAAATCATGCATGACTACACGACGAGCTCACTTTTGGTTTGTGACTGACCGAGGGCATTTTGTGTGAGTGTGCGATGAGCTGAATCGCCAACTCGCATGCCTTTTTCATTACCTTGGAAATCATGCGCGACTGCACGACGAGCTCAATTTTGGTCTGAGACTGAGCGATTAGCTCCTGCACGAGTGTACGGCGAGCTAAATTGCCAACTCACATGCCTTTTTCATTACCTTGGAAATCATGCATGACTGTGTGACAAGCTCAGTTTTGGTCTGTGATTGAGCGAATGCATCCTACGCGAGTGCGCGACGAGCTGAATTGCCAACTTGCATGCCTTTTTCATTACCTTGAAAATCATGTGCGATAGTGTAAAAATCTCACTTTTGGCTTGCCACTGAGCGATTGCATCCTACGCGAGTGTGTGATGAGTTGAATCGCCAACTCGCATGCATTTTTCACTACCTTGGAAATCATGCGCGATGAGCTCACTTTTGGTCTATGACTGAGCGATTAGCTACCTTGCGAATGCGTGATGAGCTCACTTTTGGTCCGTGTCTAAGCAACTGGCTCTTGTGTGACTGCACAACAAGCTCACTTCTGGTCCACGACTGAGCGATAAGCTACTCCACGATTGTGTGATTGCAAATAATCAGAGGACCATAACTTTTGATTTTCAATCTGGGTTTTTCTAAACTTTTTTTGTAGAGTGCACACATGGTCATCTCAAACACATTAAAAATTCAGCTTGACCCAGTCAGTAGATTTTGAGATATGATTAAAAATGTAATTGGATGTGCTCCCACATTTGCAATTAAAACTTGAAATGGTTTAGAGACTTTGTTTACTTTCCACATTTTGTATTTAGGTCACATGCCTATATTTTTGCTTCCATATTTTCATTTATTTCTTACAGAGCATTCAAACCACTATCTTCTATTCCAAATTGATTTTCATGACTTCACTTACCGACAACGTTCTGTTCATGAACTTCTAGGCTTAAGAGCCATCTCATAAAAAACTTTGGAAAATCCCAAATCAAGTTCACTTTGTGCATCTTCGACACCTTTCCTATCTTCAATTTACCGAAACGTAGCCCATCGTGAAATTTGACCATGAAGCATTGAAATGGAAGCCATTATAAACAAATTTTTATATCTCTACAATACTGATTTGACAAATAACAATTGGCCTTTGGAAATGGCCTTAAACATTTATTGAAAGGTTTATCAGAGCTCCCAAATCCAATAGACATGAAGTCTTTCATGTTTACTAGCATCCTGTAAAATCATATCTCCATGACGCTTTCAGAAGTGAGACATTTTAATCCTTCAAGTTGACCACTTTCTCAAATCTGGAAATGCACTTGTCAAAATGTAGGAAAACTAGCCTCAAAATCACTTCCACATAGTTATCAAATCACATCCTGAGACTCAACCACTGGTCTAAGTAGTACAATTATATGCAAGGAGAGCATATCTACAACTAACACCTCAAAACAACTTCTTGATAAAAAGATATAACTCTCTGAAAATAACATTTCTGAAAAATTAATTCTGTCTACACTGTCAATCTGCTTAACCTGCCTTTAGTTTTGACTAAGAAAACTAACTAGATGAATTGGCACAATTCTAAAAATATTAAGAGAATTTCACTCCCAGGTTTATAACAAAAAACAACTTTCAATTATACTTGACCTTGAATCGGGTGCAAACAGGGAAACCACAAAGCAGGCTACTTGGAAAACTGCATTTCATCATTTGGCAAATTGATAGAAACTGCAAATTGAATGGCATTAGCAAATTGACCAAATGGACTTGTGGGGATCTGAAAATGGAAAAAAGGCTTCTCTCTCATGCCTACAATACCTCAGAATAATCCTTACATTACGGGTATCATTTTGGTCAAAGATACAAGTCTGCAAAGTAGGTCACTTAGTGAGAACTAGAAACATGTACAAATGCAGATTTGGGTAAATGCCTCAAAATGGCTATCTCCAAAACATGTGAAAACTCAAATCTGAGAGCTAGAGCCTATTTCATTTGCCAAATGATAGGTGGTGAACACATATCCCAAGCGGATTCTCATAAAAACAATAGGCCTCTTGTATGTATTCAAAGCTGACCTTCTCCACAAGCTTTTAGGGAAATTTCTACTTAGTAACTCCAAATTTCTTCAAAATTTTGAGAGTACTAACAGTGGCTCTATCTGGGGACGCATGCCCCATGCGGGCATGCAGAGAATTCAGAATCATTGGTATAGTAGACCATTCAAAAAAAAATCTGATTTTCCTCTTCTCTCTTCTCTTTTCTCAACTTGAAATCCTTATTGAAAACCACACACCACACAATTGAAAACAAAGCAACTTCACAAATATACAAATTATTCACAAAATACATAGGCCCTTCCTCGTCTAAAATCAAAACTTACCCCTATCAAAAATATGGCTCTCATCTCCATGAATCACAGGTAAACTAAAAACATCACTTTCATCTGCTTGATCTAACACATTGCCACGAATCTTTAGTATATCACATATAAAATAATCAATACCTTTACTGTTAACATGCATTAGGACATCACAAAAGTACAAAATGTGTTGATCACTATGTAACATAATGCTGTCACATTCTTTCAAATTTCCAACCAGCTGAAAAGAAAAACATTCCAAATCCACTACATGGCTGGAAGGATGCTGATTTACTTCAACTAATGCTTGGACATCAAAGAAAAAAGATTCATATTCCATCCAATGTGTATCATGCAAGCACTCAATTGAATCATGATGATCTAGCACTCGTGGCTTCATATTTAGTTCATTCCGAGAAACATCAACATGCTGAATTGGAAAAAGAAAAGACTCATTTTCTGTTTGATAGCTGACATGTCCTTGATGATTCATTTCAACATATTTAAATGACAATGCATCAACACTTTCATCATCATCCCATGCTTGCAAAAATGAACATACCTCTGACTGAAGAAAATAATCTAAAGTAGAATCTGAACCCTCTCCCAGCTCCACACCAAACATTTCAAATTGAGGTTCAAATAAATCATCAGGTAGTTCATTGTACATATTATCATCTTGAAACACATCTCCTTGATGTAAATCAGCGTTATGAGAGGTAACATCAGCATGATTAACTTCCTTTTGGCAAAGCACTAATTCTTGTTGAAAAATTTCTAAGGCCGGTTCACACAAGTCTAACATTAATCCATCAACAACAACTTCACATGGAAAATCATATGATAAAAGCATACAAATTGAAAAATCAATACTATCATCATTTTTAGCTGAAACAATAGAATTCATCTCTGTTTTAGACAAATCAGCCTCTTCATAATCATCTCTAGCATATGACATGTCTTCATCTTCTTCAGATGGGTGCACATAAACCATCACTTTATCCTCACAAAAATCAGAGCCATTAAGAATCCATGGATCTTCTTCCTCAACCGGTTTCTCATACATATCCTCACTATCAGCATCAACAAATTATGATATGACTTCATTAGTTGAGGATGCAACATTATTGTTTGATAAAACACTTGCCTCCTTTTTACTTTCCTCATTTTGTTTTGAAACAAAATTTAACTCATGGTTATTAAGATTAGCAGGGATAAAGATACTTTGACATTGACTTTGATTTATCAATCCACACCTATCTGCTACATTTGATATATTATGATAATGAATTCCAACAGATGAAAAACCCCTTGGAATGATTCCATATCTTAAATTATTATCAATATCTACTGCAGTCATAAAAGCATGATACAAAGTTATGGGCTGCTTATCTCTTAACAAGTAACTTATCTTTTTATCAAATGTCCCAAAATAAATAGCCAAACAAAAAGCATCTTTTGGTCTGAATTCTATTGGGATTTGACCCAATACTTCTTCAAATCTGAGATTGAAATGAGGGATCAACTCGCCATTCCTTATTTTTATCTTCATGAAATCCTTCATCGCTGCAACTGGATTGATCTTTTTGCCAAACCGCTCCAAAAATGATGATCTTAATTCTTCCCACGAAGAGATAGGATATTTAGGAAAACAGGTAAACCACCATCTTGCATCATTTATCAAAGACTGGATAAACAACCTCATAATGTTGTCCTCATATTCAATGTCAAAATCTTCAATTAATTCCATGAACCTTTTACAATGCTTCTTAGCATTTTGATCTCTCTCACCCCTGAATCTAGGTAATTTTTCTCTGATTTCAGATGGAAAAGCATTTGGGTAACCATGAATACCTTCAAAATTTAGAGCTGCATACAATTTAATACTAAAACCCCTTTTCAAATTACAGGGTTGAGGCTGATTGGAACTCATAACTGCATTTGGATTCATGTAAGGGAGCATATGTGATTCATACATCATGATATTCATACTATTACAAATACTGTCTTAACAAAAATAGCTCCATCAATTACCATTTTCATGACCTCTTAATTAATTACTAAATTATCTCCCAAATGAGCATGAAAATCAGAATACAAGCATACTTCTCAAAAGTATAAAGAACACATTCATCAACCGAGAAGCACTATCATCTTATGACCATTATTTTCTTTTCTTAGTGCTATTTCACTTCATAAGGAACTTTTCTTTTACATGAAAGTATAAGGATTACCTGAAAGGAATTGCAACTGCTGCTCTTATTTCTTTGACTGGAAATCTGGCAGATCTAGAGCCTTCTTGATAGCTCCATTGGGTTCATTTCAACATAGAGTCACCACCTCCTTGTAGAGGAAAATCTTCAAACAACAAAAGCTATTTGACACATACATTTATTTTTGGGTTCTATCCAACTAGCAAAGCCACACAAATATTTTATAATCATTGCAATAAAATACTTCCAAGGTATCCTTCCACAAATCTGAAATAACTTCCAGATTCTATTATCTTGACTCTTTCTTTCAAAACTAGAGATTGTAGGACAGATACAAACTTGATTGATTACAACCAATCCCCAGTAGAGTTGCCATTGTAAGAAGAATGAAAAGAATGAAAGCTTAAACAAGTATTAATCCAAGAAAATGAAATGTTGGAAGATTTTACCAAAACCAAAGGAGAGAAGATTTCAAGATCAACCACAAAGTACTTCAAGAATCCAACAATGAGCCAAGAGATTTTGGTAAGGGGAAAAGCAAAGAAAAACCCCTTTGTGAATAAGAATATGG
>MU226557.1:240314-254919 GCA_018584345.1 Thuja plicata
TCCTTATTAAAGGAATTACAAAATAGTGACATGTCCTCTTACATGGACAAGAGGACAAATACAAATAAGGATACCTTGGTTTATCCTTTTAATTACATATTTTCAACCAAGGAAAGATTAATTCTAATAGCCATTCTGTTAGCATTTTTCTCTGACCTTGTCAAAGAAAAGGATAATTAACAAGGATCAAATAATCCTCCTACACTTTGAGCTTAGAGGCTTTGGCGGGTGTACCTATTGGATTCACTCTTTCAGTGAATCATGGGTTGGATTCCTTCCCATCACACTTGATCTCACAATCATTCACAACTCTTTAAACATAAAAGTAAAAATGATTTGATATTATGGATTGATGATGACAAATACATAAAGAAGCGAAGATCAGTGCCTTGTCTATTGGGCAACAGAGTCATATAAACATACATTCACAGAAAACCCTCTAAATCCAAACATACAGGACCCAAATGAAGTGCCTTATAAATCATTCTTTTCACTCCAACACTTGGACATCAGATTCATGTGAAACCTTGAAACCTTTGAACTTGTCTATACGATTTACTCTTTCCTTGAAAGAAACTAAAACACAAATTCATAGTTACCTTATAACTGGTGCACTAAAATGCCTTACAAATTTATGCACAAAGATTCTAGATTAAACACAAAGACATCAGACAAATACTAGGAAGGGATTCCATTTGTTTTTCATTAAAACCTTCTGATTCCATACATCTACATAACAAAGAACTCAAAATCAGACACACAAAATCAGAAAGCTACCTTGCAGTATTAATTTCAGCATCCTTATACAATTGAGAAGAATATGAGATATAAAGGAATTGAGAAAACCAAATTTTCACTGACACTTGTCAATTCCTCCCAAAACATATGAAACTGATCTCTAGTTCTGCAACTGCAAAAATCTGATATGAATTGCACCCAAAAGGATTGCAAAATCCAAATCTTCATCTCAAGACCTTTCCAACAGTATATAACACTTAATATTTCTGATAAAAATGCCCCCTGAATCACTAAGCAAACTTTCTCTTCGGGTGCATATCTTTTCAAGAGTTTGAAATATTTGAATTTATATGTCAATTCAATAGTCTAACTATTGAAATGAAATGATATTTCATTTTAATATTTCAATATGCATTTTAATCCTCCAGAACTCACTAGAATTGGCCAAGTGTCACCTCCTGGTTGGCTCTAAAAATCCACCTCTGCATAGCCTCTGCGACTGCGCGACAAGCAAATTTTGGGTCCGCTACTACGCGACTAGCTCCTGCGCGAGTGCACAACCAGCTAAATCGCCAACTCCCATACCTTTTTCATTACCTTGGAAATTATGCATGACTGCACGACTGCGCAATGAGCTCACTTTGGGTCTGTGACTGGCCCTTTCTTGAGTGCGCAACAAGCTGAATCGCCAACTCGCATGCCTTTTTCATTACATTGGAAATCATGCGCGACTGCGCGATGAGCTCACTTTTGGTCCGCGACTGAGCGACTGCATCTTGTGTGAGTGCACAATGAGCTGAATCGCCAACTCACATTTTCGTTACATTAGAATTCATGCGCGACTGTGTGACGAGCTCACTTTTGGTCTGTGACTAAGCGACTTCATCCTGCGCGAGTGCGTGATGAGCTGAATCGCCAACTCACATGCCTTTTTCATTACCTTAGAAATCATGCGCGACTACGCGACAAGCTCACTTTTGGTCTGCGACTGAGTGACTGGCTCCAACATGAGTGCATGACGAGCTGAATCACCAACTTGAATGCCTTTTTCATTACCTTGGAAATCATGCACGACGAGCTCACTTTTGGTCCACGACTGCATCCTATGTGAGTTCTCGACGAGCTGAATTGCCAACTTGCATGCCTTTTTAATTACCTTGGAAATCATGTGTGACTGCATGAGGATCTCACTTTTGGTCTGGGACTGAGCGATTGTATCCTGTGCGAGTGCGTGACGAGCTGAATCACCAACTCACATGGCTTTTTCATTACCTTGGAAATCATGCACGACTGCACGACGAGCTCACTTTTGGTCCACGACTGAGCGACTTGCTCCTATGTGACTGCGTTATGAGCTCATTTTTGGTCCACGATTGAGCGACTGGCTTTTGTGCAACTACACGACGAGCTCACTTCTGGCCTATGACTGAGTGACGAGCTGCTCCGCGACTGCACGACTACAAGTACTCAGAGGACCATAACTTTTCATTTTCAATATAAGTTTTTTTGAAATTTTTTTTATAGATTGCACACATGGTCATCTCAAACATATTAAAAATTCCTTTTGACCCAGTTTGTATTTTTGGAGATATGATTAAAAATGTAACTGGATGTGCTCCCACATTTGCAATTAAAACTTGAAACGGTTCAGAGAGTTTTTTTATTTTCCACATTTTGTATTTAGGTCACATGCCTGTATTTTTGCTTCCATAGTTTCATTTATTTCTTACAAAGCATTCAAACCACTGTCTTCTATTCCAAATTGATTTGCATGACTTCACTTGCTGACAACGTTTTGTTCATGAACTTCCAGGCTTAAGAGGCATCTCATACAAAACTTTGAAAAATCCCACATCAAGTTCACTTTGTGCATCTTCAACATCTTTCCCATCTTCAATTTACCGAAATGTAGCCTATTGTTAAATTTGACCATGAAGCATTGAAATGGTAGCCATTATAAACAACTTTTTATATCTCTGCAGTACTAATCTAACAAACAACAACTAGCCTTAAAAACTGACTGAAAGGTCTACCAGAGCTCCCAAATCCAAAAGACATGAATTCTTTCATGTTTACTAGCATCCTGTAAAATCATATCTCCATGACGCTTTCGAAAGCGAGACATTTTAATCCTTCAAGTTGACCACTTTCTCAAATTCGCAAATGCACTTGTCAAAATGTAGGAAAACTAGCCTCAAAATCACTTCACATAGTTATCAAATCACATCCTGAGACTCAACTAGTGGTCTAAGTAGTACACTTATATGCAAGGAGAGCATATCTACAACTGACACCTCAAAACAACTACTTGATAAAAAGATATAACTCTCTGAAAACATCAACTCTGGAAAATTAATTTTGTCTACACTCTCAATCTGCTTAACCTACCTTTAGTTTTGACTGAGAAAACTAACTAGACGAATTGGCACAATTCTGAAAATCTTCAGAGAAGTTCACTCCCAAGTTTATAACACAAAACAATTTTTAATTATACTTGACCTTGAAGCAGGTGCAAACAGGGAAACCACAAAGTAGGCTACTTGGAAAACTGCATTTCATCATTTGGCAAATTGATAGAAACTACAAACAGAATGGGCTTAGCAAACTGATCAAAAGGATTTGTGGGGATATGAAAATGGAAACAAAGCTTCTCTCTCATGCCTATAACAGCTCAGAATAATCCATACATTATGGGTATCATTTTGGTCAAAGATACAAGTCTGCAAAGTAGGTCACTTAGTGAGAACTGGAAACATGCACAAATGCAAATTTAGGTAAATGCCTCAAAATGGCTATCTCCAAAACATGTGAAAACTCAAATATGAGAGCTGGAACCTATTTAATTTTCCAAATGATAGGTGGTGAACACGCATCCCAAGTGGATTCTCATAAAAACAATAGGCCTCTTTCTTGTATGTATTTAAAGCCGACCTTCTCCACAAGCTTTTAGGGAAATGTTTACTTAGTAACTCTAAATTTCATCAAAATTTTGAGAGTACTAACAGTGGCTCTATCTGGGCACATGTGCACCATGTGGGCATATAGAGAATTTAGAATCATTGGTACAATAGACCATTCAAAAAAAAATCAGATTTTCCTCTTCTCTCTTCTCTTTTCTCAACTGGAAATCCTTATTGAAAACCACACACCACACAACTGAAAACAAAGCAACTTCACAAATATACAAATTATTCACAAAATCCATAGGCCATTCCTTGTCTGAAATCACCACTTACCCCTATCAAAAATATGGCTCTCAGCTCCATGAATCATAGGTAAACTGAAAACATCACTTTCATCTGCCTGATCCAACACATTTCCATGAATCTTTAGCATATCACATATAAAATAATCAATACCTTTACTGTCAACATGCATCGGGACATCACAAAAGTACAAAATGTGTTGATCACTTTGTAACACAAGGCTATCACATTCTTTTAAATTTCCAACCAGCTGAAAAGAAAAAGATTCCAAATCCACTACATGGATGGAAGGATGTTTATTTACTTCAACTAATGCTTGGACATCAAAGGAAAAATATTCATAATCCATCCAATGTGTATCATGCAAGCACTCAAGTGAACCATGATGAACTACCACTTGTAGCTTCATATTTAGTTCATCCCGAGAAACATCAACATGCTGAATTGGAAAAAGAAAAGACTCATTTTTTGTCTGATAGCTGACATGTCCTTGCTGATTCATTTCAACGTCTTTAAATGACAATGCATCAACACTTTCATCATCATCCCATGCTTGAAAAAATGAACATACCTCTGACTGAAGAAAATAATCTGAAGTAGAATCTTAACCCTCTCCTAGCTCCATATGAAACATTTCAAACTGAGGTTCAAATAAATCATCAGGCAGTTCATTGTACATATTATCATCTTGGCACACATCTCCTTGATGTAAATAAGCGTTATGAGAGGTAACATCAACATGATTAACTTATTTTTGGCAAAGCGTTGATTCTTGTTGAAAACTTTATAAGGTCGGTTCACACAAGTCTGACATTAATCCATCAACAACAACTTCACATGGAAAATCATATGATGAAAGCATACAAATTGAAAAATCAATACTATCATCATTTTTAGCTGAAATAATAGAATTCATCTCTGTTTTAGACAAATCAGCCTCTTCATAATCATCTCCAGCATATGGCATGTCTTCATCTTCTTTAGATGGCTATATATAAACCATCACTTTATCCTCACAAAAATCAGAGCCATTGTGAATCCATGGATCTTCTTCCTCAATCAGTTTCTCATACATATCCTCACTATCAACATCAACAAATTCTTATATGACTTCATCAGTTGAGGCTGCAACATCATTGTTTGATAAAACACTTGCCTCCTTTTTACTTTCCTCATTTTGTTTTGAAACAAAATTTAACTCATGGTTATTAAGATCAGTAGGGATAAAGATATTTTGACATTGATTTTCATTTATCAATCTACACCTATCTGCTGCATTTGATATATTATGCCAGCGAATTCCAACATATGAAAAACCCTTGGAATGATTCCATATCTTAAATTATTATCAATATCTACCGCTGTCATAAAAGCATGATACAAAGTTATGGGCTGCTTATCTCTTAACAAGTAACTTATCTTTTTATCAAATGCCCCAAAATAAATAGCTAAACAAAAAGCATCATTTGGTCTGAATTCTAATGGGATTTGACCCAATACTTCTGCAAATCTGAGATTGAAATGAGGGATCAACTCACCATTCCTTATTTTTATCTCCATGAAATCCCTCATCGCTACAACTGGATTGATATTTTTTCCAAACCACTCCAAAAATGATGATCTTATTTCCTCCCATGAAGAGATAGAATATTCAGACAAACAGGTAAACCACCATATTGCATTGTTTATAAAAGACTAGATAAACAACCTCATAATGTTGTCCTCATATTCAATATCAAAATATTTAATTAAGTCCATGAACCTTTTACAATGCTTCTAAGCATTCTGATCTCTCTCACCCCTGAATCTAGGTAAATTTTCTCTGATTTCGGGTGGAAAAGCATTTGGGTAACCATGAATACCTTCAAAATTCAGAGCTCCATACAATTCAATACTAAAACCCCTTTCCAAATTATAGGGTTGAGGCTGAATGGAACTCATAAATACATTTGGATTCATGTAAGGGAGCATATGTGATTCATACATCATGATATTTATACTATTACAAATACTGTTATAAAACAACAATAGCTCCATCAATTACCATTTTCATGCCCTCTTAACAAATTACTAAATTATCTCCCAAATGAGCATGAAAATTAGAATACAAACATACTTCTCAAAAGCATAAAGAACACATTCATCAACCAAGAAGCACTATCATCTTATGACTATTTTTCCTTTTCTTAGTGATATTTCACTTCACAAGGAACTTTTCTTTCACATGAAAATATAAGGATTACCTGAAAGGAATTGCAACTGCTACTCTTATTTAATTGACTGGAAATCTAG
Source organism: Thuja plicata (assembly GCA_018584345.1). Lineage (NCBI taxonomy): Eukaryota > Viridiplantae > Streptophyta > Pinopsida > Cupressales > Cupressaceae > Thuja > Thuja plicata. The sequence continues at coordinate 246,551 of MU226557.1, forward strand.
CAGATCTAGAGCCTTCTTGATAGCTCCATCAGGTTCATTTCAACATAGAGCACCACCTCCTTGTAGAGGAAAATCTTCAAACAACAAAAGCTATTTGACACATATATTTATTTCTGGGTTCTATCCAACCAGCAAAGCCACACAAATATTTTATAATCACTGCAATAAAATACTTCCAAGGTATCCTTCCACAAATCTGAAATAACTTCCAGATTCTATTAGCTTGACTCTTTCTTTCAAAACTAGAGATTCTAGGATAGATAAAAACATGATTGATTACAACCAATCCCTAGCAGAGTCGCCATTCTATTAGCATTTTTCCCTAACCTTGTCAAAGAAAAGGCTAATTAACAAGGATCAAATAATCCTCCTACAGTTTGAGCTCTGAGGCTCAGGCGGGTGTACCTATTGGATTCACTCTTTCAGTGAATCATGGGATGGATTCCTTCCCATCACACTTGATCTCACAATCATTCACAACTCTTTAAAGAAAAAATTAAAAATGATTTGATATTATGGATTGATGATGACAACTGCATAAAGAAGCAAAGATTAGTGCCTTGTCTATTGGGCAATAGCGTCATATAAACATACATTCACAGAAAACCCTCTAAATCCAAACATATAGGACCCAAATGAAGTGCCTTACAAATCATTCTTTTCACTCCAACACTTGGACATCAGATTCATGTGAAAACTTGAAACCTCTGAACTTGTCTATAAGATTTACTCTTTCCTTGAAAGAAACTAAAACACAAATTCACAGTTACCTTATAACTGGTGCACTGAAATGCCTTACAAATTTATGCATAAAGATTCAGGATCAAACAAAAAGACATCAGACAAATAATGGGAAGGGATTCCATTTTTTTTTCATTGAAAACTTCTAATTCCATACATCTACATAACAAAGAACTCAAAATCAGAAAGTTGCCTTGCAGCATTAATTTCAACATCCCTATACAATTGAGAAGAATCTTAGAAATAAAGGAATTGAGAAAACCAAATTTTCACTGACACTTGTCAATTCCTCCCAAAATATCTGAAAATGATCTCTTCTGCAACTGCAAAAATATGATATGAACTGCACCCGAAAGGATTGCAAAATCCAAATCTTTAGCTCAAGACCTTTCCAATGGTATATAACACTTAATATTTCTGATAAAAAATGCCCCCTGAATCACTAAGAAAGATTTCCCTTTGGGTGCATATCTTTTCAACAGTTTGAAATATTTTAAAATATTTGAATTTATATGTCAATTCAATAGTCTAACTATTGAAATGAAATCATATTTAATTTTAATATTTCATTCTGCATTTTAATCCTCTAGAACTCACTAGAATTGGCCAAGTGTCACCTCCTGGTTGGCTCTAAAAATCCACCTCTTCATAGCCTCTTCGACTACCCAACAAGCAAATTTTAGGTCCATGACTGTGCGACTGGCTCTTGCGCGAGTGCACGATGAGCTGAATTGCAAACTTGCATGCCTTTTTCATTACCTTGGAAATCATGCACGATTTCATGATGAGATCACTTTGGGTTCATGACTGCGCGACGAGCTAAATCACCAACTCGCATGCCTTTTTCATTACCTTGGAAATCATGCACAACTGTGTGACGAGCTAACTTTTGGTCTGCAACTGAGTGATTGCATCGTATGCAAGTGTATGATGAGCTAAATTGCTAACTCGCATTCCTTTTCATTACCTTGGAAATCATGTGCGCGGAGCTCACTTTTGGTCTGTGACTAAGCGACTGCATCCTGCATGAGTGCGCAACGAACTGAATCGCCAACTCACATGCCTTTTTCATTACTTTGGAAATCATGCATGACTATGCAATGAGCTCACTTTTGGTCCACGACTGGCTCCTACATGTGTGCGCAATGAACTAAATTGCCAACTCGCATGCCTTTTTCATTACCTTGGAAATCATGTGCGACTGCGCGAGGAGCTCACTTTTGGTCTGCGACTGAGTAACTGCATCCTACGCGAGTGCACGACGAGCTGAATTGCCAACTCACATGCCTTTTTCATTACCTTGGAAATCATGCGTGACTATGTGAGGAGCTCACTTTTGGTCCATGACTGAGCGACTGCATCCTGCATGAGTGCACGACGAGTTGAATCACCAACTCGTATGCCTTTTTCATTAACTTGGAAATCATGCACGATGAGCTCACTTTTGGTCCATGACTGAGTGACTGGCTCCTGTGCAAGTGCGCAATGAGCTCACTTTTGGTCTGTGACTGTGCGACTGGCTGCTATGCGACTACGCGATGAGCTCACTTTTGATCCACGACTGAGCGATGAGCTGCTCCGTGACTGTGCAACTGCAAATACTCAGAGGACCATAACATTTTATTTTCAATCTGGGTTTTTTTCTGAAATTTCTTCTGTAGAGTGCACGCATGGTCGTCTCAAACATATTAAAAATTCAGCTTGACCCAATTTGGATTTTTGGAGATATGATTAAAAATGTATCTGGATGTGCTCCCACATTTGTAATTAAAACTTGAAATGGTTCAGAGACTTTGTTTACTTTCCACATTTTGTATTTAGATCACATGCCTATATCTTTGCTTCCATATTTTCATTTATTTCTTATAGAGCATTCAAACCACTATCTTCTGTTCCAAATTGATTTGCATGACATCACTTACCAGCAACATTCTGTTCATGAACTTCCAGGCTTCAGAGGCATCTCATACAAAACTTTGGAAAATCCCACATCAAGTTCACTTTGTGCATCTTCAACACCTTTCCCATCTTCAATTTACCGAAACATAGCCTATTGTGAAATTTGACCATGAAGCATTGAAATGGCAGCCATTATAAACAACTTTTTATATCTCTACAATACTTATCTGACAAACAACTGGCCTTTGGAAATGGCCTTAAAGACTGACTAAAAGGTCTATCAAAGCTCCCAAATCCAAAAGACATGAAGTCTTTCATGTTTACTAGCATCCTACAAAATCATATCTCCATGACGCTTTCGGAAGTGAGACATTTTAATCCTTCAAGTTGACCACTTTCCCAAATCTGCAAATGCACTTGTCAAAATGCAGGAGAGTTATCAAATCACATCTTGAGATTCAACCAATGGTCTAATTAGTACAATTATATGCAAGGAGAGCATATCTACAACTGACACCTCAAAACAACCACTTGATAAAAAGATATAACTCTCTGAAAAGATCAACTCTGGAAAATTAATTATGTCTACACTCTCAATCTGCTTAACCTGCCTTTAGTTTTGACTGAGATAACTAACTAGATGAATTGGCACAATTCTAAAAATATTTAGAGAATTTCACTCCCAGGTTTATAATGCAAAATAAATTTCAATTATACTTGACATTGAGTCAGGTGCAAACAGGGAAACCACAAAGCAGGCTACTTGGAAAACTGCATTTCATCGTTTGGCAAATTGATAGAAACTGCAAATAGAATGGGCTTAGAAAACTGACAAAATGGAATTGTGGGGATCTAAAAATGGAAATAGAGCTTCTCTCTCATGCCTACAACACCTCAAAATAATCCTTACATTACGGGTATCATTTTGGTCAAAGATACAAGTCTGCAAAGTAGGTCACTTAGTGAGAACTGGAAACATGCACAAATGCAGATTTGTGTAAATGTCTCAAAATGGCTATCTCCAAAACATGTGAAAACTCAAATATGAGAGCTGGAACCTATTTCATTTTCCAAATGATAAGTGGTGAACATGTATCCCAAGCGGATTCTCATAAAAAAAATAGGCCTCTTTCTTGTATGTATTCAAAGCCGGCCTTCTCCACAAGCTTTTAGGGAAATTTTTACTTAGTAACTTCAAATTTCTTCAAAATTTTGAGAGTACTATTAGACTCTTTTGAGGGGGAAGATCTAGAAGGAGATAAGTAAAGTTTTCCTCTTTAAAGAGGTGGCGATTCTATTGAAAAGAACCTAATGTATAAAGAAAGAAGTTACTACAAATTCAGATATTCAGTATGTACCAGAATACATATTCACATAAAGTATCAAACTTTTGTGACCCAAGACCAAATTTTTTTATTGAAGTATATAGACCATTGAGTTTTGATAACATCCCTGGTGGTCAGAAATATTTTCCTAAAAAAATTAAAAAATATGTTCCAAAATTTTGTGGAGATGGATCAGAATCACCAACGGAGCATTTGCAGGCATTTTGTAAATTTATTGTAGATTGTCATATCTATGTAGAAGATGTGATTATGAAACTATTTGTAAGATCATTGACAGATCATGCAGGTTTACTTTTTAGTATGACAACTAAACAAAGTATATCATCATGGAGAGAGTTTGAGAAATGGTTTCTTGATATGTTTCATGATGCAAGTGAAGATGATATGCATTATGAGTAGGACAAGATTCAGGATCACAATATGGAAGAGGACTCTTACATGTCTCCACTTGATGCATTTTTTAGCTTGGAGAGATTTGAAGGGGATTCTTCTGCACATTTTCTGATAAGAACAGTGGACATTCTTCAAGAAATACCTTCAAACATTATGCCTTCACAAAAAGAAATCATGAGAAAGGTCAAAAAATTGGGAATTACATCAGATGATCCTTCTGTAAAGTTCCTTGTGCATATATTAGAAGAAGATGATGAAGACAGAAAAAGGGAGGCTATTGCTCAGATTAAACAAGGCCTTGTGCTTGATGATTATCTTGGTGAGGAAGATGAATGTACTAGTCATACAGAAGATAAAGAAGCATCCATTCCTAAGAACCATAATAATACTTGTGATGACATGGAGGATAAAAATTCGGATCAAATTGAAGAAGAATTTTTACATGATGAGATGTGTATGGAAACATGTATCAATGACCATGATGATGAGGAAGAAAACCTTCTTAGTACAAGAGAAATTTCAGATTTGTTAGACATGGAATATCTAAAACATGTTGAGAAGAGTGGTCAATTTGTTTTTCATCATGATAAGAAAGTTAATGGATCAGTATATATTCAGGGAGTAATAGATGAAGGAGATGATAAATTCCAAAAATCAAATAATGGAGATGAAATAGAACAACATACAATATATAAACAAGAAGAAGTTTTAGATGAAATCGCTCATGAAGATATGCCCAAGCTCTCTATGTTCCTGAATTCATTAGTTGAAGAGGAAGAAAAAGAAGATGTGCTTGAGTTCTCTATGTTCCCGAATCTATTGTTTGAAGAGGAAGTAGAGTAAGATATGTCTATGCCCTTGAATCTACCAGTTGAAGATTTTTTTCTATGCAATCAAGTCCATCAACATCATGATAAAGACAATGGTCCTAGTGATCATTTTGAAGATGATGAAACTCAAAATATGTATGGGGAAGTGTATTCAGAAAGTGATACATGCATTATCTCATCCTATGAGAAGAATTTATATAAAACATATGAAGATGAGATGGAATAAAATAGATATAATGAGGAGAATGTGTTGAATATTAGTTCTGAAAATTATCCGAGTATTCTATCTGATCAAATTATTGATAAGAATAAAGTTCCTGAATGTGAGTTATCTCCAAATCCTTTTTGTAAAGAGAAACAACATCTTGAGTATAGGGAAGATTGTGTACGTAAAGGAATCCATGCAGAAGAGCTTAATCTAGTTACTTTTAGGGTTGATCAAATGCATTGGGATCTTCTATTTAGCAAGGACTACAATGCACCTGCTAACTTTTCTTAGGGTAAACAAAAGTCAAAGCATGTTAATAAAGCAATGAATATTGTCCATGAGAATGGTGGCATCATATTAGGGATATCAAAAGTATTACATGATCAAAATTATGTGTTTGATAGATGAAAGAAGTAGTGTTCATTTTTAGGGGGCTTTGGGTCACCCAATTTCACTTTGCATTAGATTAGGTGTGGATACTTGGTCTGCTTCTCCAGAGATAGCTGGAATCTCGCTATGCTCAAAGGGAGCATACGACCCCAGAAAGAGCCACTATTGGTACCCTATATTTTGAGAATTTAGAAGTCCCAATCCATTATCAAGAAATTTTTTTCTCCATACTAAAAAAAATCAAAGGAAGGAAGCTTTATGACACAAATAAATAGAACTAATTAATCAAAGCCTTTAAAAAATGCTAGAATTTCAACCTGCTACAAAGATGATGCCGACAGAGGATGAAGCTATTCAAATTTTAAAAATCTAAAAATGACCCAGTTCGGGAAATAAAATTTTCTATCTCCAGCAAAAATATTAGATTTTCACAAGGTGTTTTAGATTTTCGTCCAAAGCCAAATCCAAAATTTAGGTAGTTATTTTTTAGTTAGTTTATTGTTTTTTCAAAATAATTTGTAATAAGGGTTGTCTTTTCATCCTAAAGAGGTGTGAAATCCACTCAAACACATATATATATACATAATGTAAAGAGACAAGAATACAATATATATTTTAATAAGATAGAATTTGATCACACCTACAACATGGACTCTGATGTACTATTTTTTCAATATTAATAAAGATAAGTGCTCTTATTTTTATTTGTGGTTATAAGTTATATATTTTCAATTAGTCTTTCAGATATTCTATTTTATAGAGTTTTTCATTGTGTTAAATTCCTTGAGTATCATAATTCAAAATTAATATATATAGTTTAAATATCAATTGAAAGATCTACGTATCTTCTCTTGTTTTTATCGGTCTCTTAATTTGAGTTAAACTCGATAAGATTAGCTATATAGATTGATTTGAATTATAAGTCAAGTGGAAGCCCGTAAAGTGATATTCTCACTTTATTAAAAGCAAGTTTTTTAAAACTGTCTTTGATTGTACATAGGATTGATAATTTTCTAACTCTATAGCCCAAGTATTTAGAAGGCACTGATCTAATAATTATTTGGAAATTGTCATTTGGTTCATACTTTGTAGTTTGTAGATTATTTAATCATTATTTCAAAAGAATTACTTTTTAGTCGTTAGTATAATCCATTTTAGTTAAGTTTCATATTAGAAATGATCAATATATTTGTTGTTTTTCTCCAAGGATCATTCACCACCTTGGGAGGAACTTTGTTTGTTTGTGTATGAAGTTGTGCGACATAGAAAATTTGATAGTTCAAAGTGAAATTAGGCCTACTAGCCTTGGCTTGATTAAGCCAAAATTGTAGAGGTATCAAGTGGTGCATCACCATTATACCTGTCAGTTGGCCAAAAGTGAATCCATCATTTTTGGGCACCAATAGTCTCTCCCTTTGACTGTTCCTCTCCTTGATCATCTCTTTGTCTTTGATAGTAATAAGTCATCATTTCCTTCATGATAATTCTCTCCCTTATTGATTATATCTTTCCTTTAGGATATCTTCTCTCCCTTTGATGGATATTTCATATGTAATCTCTCCCTATGTGTATTCTAGATATTCTCTCCCTTTGGTTAATGATTATCTCTATTTTAATTCTTAGGAACTTCTCTCCCTTTGATAACAATTCCAAAGTAAACATTGATCATGCCAAAGTTATAATATACTCCTTGAATTTCCCTATCCATCATAAATACAATGAATCTGGTGTTAAATGTAGATATGTACCTTGCTATGTACAAATGTATCTTTGCAGTCCATTTTTGTGCTTGCATCAACATGAATGATCTTCTGATTAAGTGTAGGCTGTGTTGGATACAATTGTTTAATTGTGTATTGTCTTTGATGTTACACAAATGTCATATCAGTCATCAGACAGAGTCTACCAAGCAAAGAATGTCATATCAGTCATCAGACAGAGTCTACCGAGCTCAGAATGTTCAGCAAGGCAGTTGACAGAGTCCACCGAGCTCAGTCGGTAAGAGAAGCAAGTTACAGAGTCTACCGAGCACTCCAGAATACTATATCAAGAAGTTAGTTACTACCAGGCTCTCTCGGTCAATAAAGAAATTTAGTGCTTACCGATTTCAGTCGGTCATCAAAGAATATGTGATGGAAAGTCAGTCTTTATCGAGTTCGCAGTACTTACCGAGTTCAGTCGGTTACCGAAGGATTTTCGTAGAATCAGCAGTGTTCACCGAGCATCAGTGAAATGTTTATGCAGCCGACCAAAGTAATATTTATTAATTGAAACTTGTATATGCAGCCGAACTATGTAATATTTATTTATTGTAACTTGTAATTGGGCCGACTTGATAACCTGAAGGGTATATATGAAAGATCAAGTTGCGAATTCAAAAGTGTGATAGGTATGTGTGAGAAGTATGTGGAAATGTGAAGAAGTAGAGATGTGTGAATTCTGATGAAGGATTAGTGATATCCTTGAGGTGCTGCAAAGATATATGTGATCAGTAAGGATCTATTGGCGCAGAACAGAGATTTGTATCAGCAAGATAAGTTGTATTTTATTCAGATCACTTCA
>MU226557.1:255216-266735 GCA_018584345.1 Thuja plicata
AATGATAAGTTAATTTACCGAGTTACAGCAGTTTATATCTAAGACATCTAAGGGACTTGTGGATTTATTTTTGTGGTAACTGATTCACCCCTCCCCTCTCAGTTACTCCATCCATATTTCCAACAGGCTGATGTCGCCTCCTAGTCAGCTTACTCACCAATAGACAAGGGTCAGACCCCTAGTGTGTTTCTCAGGTACTCAAATGTATCTTTAGGAAATGGCTTTGTGAATATATCAGCTAATTGTTCCTTTGATTGAACATATTCTAGTATCACCTCTTTCTCTTGCACTTTTTCTCTTAAGTAATGATACTTGACTACAATATGCTTATTCTTAGCATGCATGACTAGATTCTTAGAAATGATAATTGCACTGGTATTATCACAATAGATAATCACTGGTTCAAGAATTTTGATATTCATACCTTCTAGTTATTTTTTGATCCATGCAATATTAGAGAATTTTTCAGCAGTAGCCACATATTCTACTTCTGCAGTAGACTGTGAGATGCATCCTTGCTTCTTGCTGATCCATGTGACAAGACTGTCACCCATGAAGAATGCTCCTCCAGTTGTTCTCCTTTGGTCATCTAAGTTTCCAGCCCAATCAACATCTGTATAGACTTGAAGCTCAAATTTTCCTTCTCTTTTATACCATAAGCAATAGTCCTCAATGTTCTTTAGATATCTCATAATTCTCTTGACAATAGTCATGTGTGATTCTTTGGGATTAGCAAAGAATCTTACAAATATTCCAACTGCATGTGCTATATCCGGTCTAGTATGAACAACATACATTAGTTTTCCAATCATTGATCTATACAAGGTTTGATTTACATCATTTGATTTGTCTTCTTTTGTTAGCTTACATCCGGTTTTCATAGGTGCTCCAACTGGCTTGGAATCTTCCATCTTGAATATCTTCAACACTTGCTTGATGTATTTGGATTGTGTGATATATATGTCTACATCTTGTTGAAGAATCTGTAGACCAAGAAATAATTTGATCTCCCCAAATATCATCATCTCAAATTCTTTGCTCATTTCATTAGAAAAAGATTTACATAACATATCATTACCCCCAAATATGATATCATCAACAAATATTTTAGCAATCAGAATGTTACTATCGGTATCTTCTTTTAAATACAAATTGTTGTTTTCACTTGTTCTTACAAATTCAATGCTTATGAGATAGTAGTGAAGTCTTTCATACTAGGCTCTAGGTGCTTGTTTCAATCCATACAAGGCTTTGTGTAGTCTACATACCATGTTTCTCTTGTTTGGATCAACAAACCCTTCTGGTTGTTCAATGTATACTTCTTCTTCCAGTATTCTATTTAGGAATGCATATTTGACATCCATCTGGTATAACTTTAATCCTTTGAATGCATCATAAGAAAGTAAGATTCTTACTCCTTCTAGTCTAGCAATGGGTGCAAAGGTTTCACCATAGTCAATACCTTCTTGTGCATACCCCCTCATGCATACTAACCTTTCTTTGTTTCTTGTGACTTCTCCATTCTCATCCATCTTGTTTCTGAATATCCATTTGGTACCAATGACATTCTTATCATATAGTCTCGGTACTAGTGTCCATGTCTTGTTCTTCTCAATCTGTTCTATTTATTAATTCATATCACTTACCCATTCTTCATTTTCAAGTGCAGTATTAACAGATTTAGGCTCAAAATCATAAATTAAACATCTAGTGTTCAGTGACTTACTCCTTGTTCTCATTCTATCCTTCTTGTATCCTATGATCTGAATCTATGGATGGTGTCTTCTGACATACTTGGAAAGTATCAGTTCAGCTCTTTGTTCATCATTCTAATCGTCATCTTGACCTTCATTCTGATCTCCATCATTTGGAACATCATCTTCCTAATTTTTGGTAATTGCAGCCTGATGCTCAGGTGCAATGTTCTATTGCTCAGGAGTGATACACTATTTCTCGGGTAGAGTGTTAGGTTCTTCTGTGTAAACAAACCTGTTGTAGTCTTCTGGTTCTCTTTTTCTTTCCTCATCATTTTTCTTTGCATATTCATCTATTCTGATATTTGCACTTTCAATGATTTTGTAAGAGGACTTGTTAAGACATTTATAAGCCTTTTTCTTGGTGGAATACCCTAGAAAGATACTTTCATCACTTTTTCTATTCAAGATTTCCATTTCTACCTTCTTTCAACATATAACATTGACTACCAAAAGTTTTGAAGTAACTTACATTGGGTGTGTAACAATACCAAATCTCATAGGGTGTCTTCTTGGTGTCTTTCTTCAATTGTACTCTTTTTAATTTGTAGAAAACAGTACTGACAGCTTCCCTCTAGAATGTTTGAGTGATGTTTTTCTCTATCATCAGTGTTCTTGCACAATCAACAATGGATCCATTTCTCCTTTCAGTAATCCCATTTTTTTGTGGTGTTCTTGGTGTAGAAACCTATCTTTTAATTCCACGCTCATTGCAATAGTTAGTGAATTCATCGGAAAAAAATTCTCCTCCTCTATCTGATCTTCAGCATTTCAATTCCTTACCACTTTGTTTTTCTACCATAGCTTTATACCATTTAAACATCTTGAATACTTCTAATTTTTCTTTTAGAAACATAAATGTCATCATTCTAGAATAATCATCAACAAAGGGAATGAAATATCTATCACCATAGTAAATCTTTGTTGTCACGGGTACACATAGATCAGTATGGAATAATTATAGAATTGCATTAAATGTATGGGCTTTTCTCTTGAAACTAGACTTTGTCATCTTACCTTTTTGACAATTCTTACACATGATATGCTCAGGCTTTGACATGCTCAGCAAGCCTCTAACTTTCCTTTTATTGCTTATCTTTTTTATGTTGTCAAAATTCACATGACATAATCTCTTATTCCATAACCATATATCTTCATTTCTAGCCATTAAACAAGTGGTGTTAATGTCATCAACATAGAAAAGGTTACCTTTTGTCTATTCACCAATTTTGATCAACCTTAATGATTCATTAAATATCTTTTCCTTTTTATTCTCAAATGCTACTCAGTGACCTGTGTTATTTAGATGTGAAACACTCAACATATTATAGTTAAGTCCTTTTACCCAGTATGCATTTTCACATTTGATCAGGTTATTCAACATTATAGTTTCTTTACCTTCAATTGGACAAGGTGTGTCATTACCCATTCTTACTGATCCACCATTATAGTATTCAAAAGTTTCAAACTTTTGTTTATCACCGGTCATGTGGTGAGTGAAACCACTATATATAATCCAAACATCATTCTTACTAACCTTAGATATGAGTGCAGTTTATACATACCTTTCTTCTTCATCTGAATCATCCTTCATGGCTACAAATACCATCTCAATGTCTTCATCAGATTCATAGTTGGGTACATTAGGTCTCACCATGTTAACACTTTTAATCATAGGTTCAAGCATGTTGATAAAATTGTCATTGTTTATATAAGTATAGTTGATCTTAGCTCCCTCATCTTTCTTTGATGTTTCTCCTTTGTCATACTTAGGGAGTGGTTATTTAAAGGCCCTACGATCAAAATTCTTAACGAGACCATCCACTCCAACTTTTCCATCTTCAATAAGATCTTGAATGACATGTTTCAACTTTACACAATTATTGGTCTTGTGTCCTCTGTTCTTATGATACTCACAATAATGATTGTTATTCCACCACTTAGGTTTCACTTCTGGCTCGTATGGTTTAGTATATTCAGGTACTGTGATAATCTTGTTGTCAAGAAAAGTTTTAAGTATCACATCATATGAATCTCCCAAGGTAGTAAAATCACATTTAGGCCCAGATTCCCATGAAGATTTAGCCTTATTAGAATCATTAGACCTTGCAACTTCTTGTTGTTTGGTTGTTAGGATAGCCCTAGCCAAGTTGAAAATGGGCTCTTTAGGCTTAGGCTCATCAACAACACCATAATTGACCACGTGATTGTTCTTATTCCAAGGCTTATTCTTGTCTTTGTTATATCCATTACCATTTGTAGACTTATCCTTTCTCAATGTGATCTCACCCTTTTTGACCAAAACATGCTCTATTAAAAAAAAACTTTAAATCATATCATTAAAGGTGAAAAATACTTGATTTATAAGGTCATAATACAACTTATGTATGAGATTATAAATAAAGATATTAGTCTTCTCATTTTCTAGAAGTTGTCGTGGGTATCTTGAGTTTATGTTTCTCCATATTTGCAAGAATGTAACAAAAGTATCACCTTGTTCTTGTTTGATGTTGCATAGGTCAAGCATTGTAACATGGTGCTGAGTATTATAAGAGTGTTGTTGAATAAACATTTGCACTAAATAATCAAAATACTTGAGTCAAGGTGTGATTTTTGTGAACCATTCCATAGCTTGGCCTTTTAGACTCCTATGAAAGAGTCTCATAAGATAAGTTTCACCATGCGTAAAGTCCATACTCAAAGCATAGAATTGTCAAACATGGTCACGTGGATCCCCATTTCCATCATGCTTATCATACTTAGGAATATCAATATCTCTTGGAAAAGGTATCATGTATAGACTCTTGTCAAAAGGTATAGTGCATATGGATTCCATAGAAAATGATGACTTAGGCCTCTCCTTTTCCCTTTTTAAGCTTGACATTTCATTCTTCAAATTTTGTATTTCCTTTTGGGCAACTTCCAAAGGTGAGGGTTCTCTTCTTTGAATTAATCCATAAACATCAAATTCATGTGGGAGTTTCAACCCTCTAGAAGCCAAGTGCATGAAATATTGATAACCATTTTGTTCCAATGATTTTAACATTAGTCTTTGATACCGGTCGTCTTGTTGAAATTTTAGGAGCTCTTCTTTAGTAATTTCATGCTCCACGTTGTTTGCATGTTGAGAGTTAGACCTAGAATTTGAAGTTTGAATCAAATCCATTATGTTGTGGCATTGGGGGAGGTCTTAGAGGAATGTTATTTCCATTATTCCCAAGGAAATTGGTATTGAATTGTTGAGCCAAATGAGTTTCTTGTTCCTCCATGTAAGCATTTCTTTCTAACTCCATTTGTCTCAACCTTTGATTTTGTTCAAAGAGATCATTCAATCTCTTGTTATTCTCTTCTCTAGACATGGTGAGAGATAAACTATTTTCAGATCTTGATGAGGCAATATGTGTCTCACAGGTACTATCAAAGGTTCTTCCAAAAGGATCAAACCAAACTTTGGTACTATCCCCCTCTTTTTCAAAGGTAATTTGAGGTTATTTGTCTTGATGGTGCTGATGCCTAGTAGGAAAAGGTAAATTTTCAAAGATAATTGGAAGTTTCTTTCCTTGATCAATCTGATATCAAGTTGTTACTGACATGAATGAGAATGTAAAGAGCTATTTAAGATGACATAAGACAACTTGATGTCCACCCTAGAAGAGCAAAGTGTTCACTTGTCAAAAAGTAAAAGAGAGTAACACAAGATCAAGATGACTTACTGATGACGCTATAAAATGTCATATTTATATTCCTTATCTATAAAACTTTAAACTATGTTTACAATATCTTTCCAAGTCATTTCCATACATTACCTTGATTTATGAAGCATTAACTATGATTAATGATTTATTTATTAGCTAGTTAATGCCAAATTGTGATTAAATATTATGATAAATGGTTATTATTAAATAATAAGTGTTTTCAGATGATTAACATGTTTTTTGTGGGATATTTGAGTCATTCATGCAGCTGGAAATAAGGAGAAGAAAGTTGACACTTGTCAACATTCAGCAGTTGCTAGAAATGCAGAAAAAGTCAACACCCAGTTTTAGAATAATGAGCATATCTTCCACGTTTCTTAATGAAATCAATATTTTCTTAATGATTCAGAAAGATAAGGAGTACCAAAAACCCTTTTGATGGTTTTAGTTAAATCACCAGAGTTAAAGAGAAACAAGCATTTGAAGTTGACTGCAGAAAAAGTGGCAACAGAAAAAATAGTAGAAAAAAGTCAAAAACCAGTTTCAGTAAAACATGCGTATCTCTCTCAATGCTTAATGAAATCCAGATTTTCTTAATGATTTGGAAAGAGAAAAATAAGGAGAAACTAGCCTTTTAACTATTTGAGTTAATTCACAACAATTAATGAGAAACATTCATCTGAAGTTGACTGAGTAAAAGGTGGCAACGATGCAAAAAATGTTGGGCTTCATTAAGGGATCAAAAACTAGGCAATTACCATGACTCAGGGATTGGACATCCTATCGAGAAGCTATCCTCCTGAACATGAAGACACATTTAAATTATCAACCTGAGGACGTATACTTGAAATGAATCTGCAAAGTATATGCACTATGGGATTCTTTGAGTTATTCTATCATTGCAAAACTAAAAACATAACGATGCTGGAAATGAATCTAACTGCACAGTAATGGCTGCAGGAAACTACACAGTAATTAATTATTTATCATTTTTAGTAGTTAATTATCTATGCAATATTGCACTTTGTTTTTCATTTGTCATTATTGTAATTATATGCTTCATAACTGATTTATTTTGCTACCCTCATACATACATTGTCATTTGAGGACAAATAACCTTTGAGTTTGGGGGAATGCGTGAATAACTTATGTTGTTGTCATAGACCATAGGAGGATGACCTTTCCTACACATTTATATACTACCTCCTATATTCATGGTGATTTTATTGCATTCATTTATTGACTTCCATTTGCCATTGTTTTCTCAAAATGAAAAAAAGCTAAATCCAAGATTCAAAGTGATAAAGGATAGAACTGTTTGGGGGCAGCTATGCAAAAATGAGAATGATACAGTAAAGAGAAATCAAAATGGAATTTCATATGAAGAGATAAAAAGGCAAGAAATTATGACATTGTGAAGTTTTGGAGATGAAACAAATAAATATTAAGAAGACTTAAAGAGGCAAATTCACAGGATTTCATTCTAATAGCTTTGATGTCTAACCAATGCATATCCCTTGCTTGAGGACAAGCAGGATTTTAGTTGGGGGGAATGATGAGGCTATAAAATGTCATATTTATATTCCTTATATATAACACTTTAAACTATGTTTACAATATCTTTCCAAGTCATTTCCATACATTACCTTGATTTATGAAGCATTAACTATGATTAATGATTTATTGATTAGCATTTGTATGTCTAGCTAGTTAATGCTAGATTGTGATCAAATATTATGATAAATGATTATTATTAAATAATAAGTATTTTCATATGATTAAAATGTTGTTTGTGAGATATTTTAGTCATTCATGCAGCTGGAAAGAAGGAGAATAAAGTTGACACTTGTCAATATTTAGCAGTTGCTGGAAATGAAGAAAAAGTCAACACCCAGTTTCAGAATAATGAGCATATCTCCCATGTTTCTTAATGAAATAAATATTTTATTAATGATTCAGAAATATAAGAAGGAGTACCAAAAACCCTTTTTATTATTTTAGTTAAATCATAGGAGTTAAAGAGAAACACACATTTGAAGTTGACTATAGAAAAAGTGGCAACAGAAAAGATAGTAGAAAAAAGTCAAAAACTAGTTTCAGTAAAATAAGTGTATCTCACTCAATGCTTGATGAAATCCAGATTTTATTAATGATTTAGAAAGAGGAAAATAAGGATCAACTACCCTTTTAACAATTTGAGTTAATTCACAACAATTAATGAGAAACATTCATCTGAAGTTCACTGAGTAAAAGGTGGCGAGTTTGAAGGCAGCAGTTAAGGAATGACTTCTAGTTTGATTTGAACTCTTCTACCTCTTGTTTATATCATGGATCTAAAGTTTTTGAAGTAAAAAAAAAATGGAGTAACTTGTGGGAACAATAATTTATGAATCCTAAATAATTATGACATGTATTTATGCATATTTTCAGCCATATGTGTATTTTCATGTTGTAAGAGTTTGAAGTGGATTACAACACTCTCAATTCATTTCAGTTTGTTCTTAATTAGTTTGTTGGGGAATAAGTCATCTCCTTGATGTTGTGGGAGAAATGAAATTTGTCACAAGTTGTTGAATTTGTAATTAATCCAAAAGTCATCTCCTTGATGTTGTGGGAGAAATGACATTTTTCACAAGTTGTTGAATTTGTAATTAATCCAACTCTCAAGCCTCATGTATATATATGAGCTCTTGCTTGAGTTGAGGGAATGATTAAACGATTAGGGAGTATCTAGTTTGTGCCAAGTCTTGTTAGTAGTGTCTTTGTTTAATAAACAAGTTTGATATCAGTTGATGTAATCATTTTGATTTGCAATAAGAATATGATTTTAGAAATTAAGCTTGTGCATTGAATATTGAATACTTGTAGCTAAGATTGTAGCCACTCAAGAAAAGACCACTTGAGATACTATGACTCTATAATTTCTTAGAATAGTTTAGATTATAGTTTAGATGCTTGGTAATCAGTAATGTGTTGTTTGAAATTAGTTGTGTTGCTATGATATTAAGCTATGTAGTTATGTACCATCTGCAACCACTATTCTAGTAGTTTACACAGTTTCCTGCAGCCATTACTGTGCAGTTTCTTGCAGCCATTACTGTGCAGTTAGATTCATTTCCAGCATCATTATGTTTTTAGTTTTGCAATGATAGAATAACTCAAAGAACCCCATAGTGCATATACTTTATAGAGTCATTTCAAGTATACATCCTCGAGTTGATAATTTAAATGTTCCTTCATGTTAAGGAGGATAGCTGCTCGGTAGGATGTCCAATCCCTAAGTCATGGTAATTGCCTAGTTTTTGATCCCTTAATTAAGCCCAACACTTACCACAAAGTGCCCAACCTGTGGGTAAGATCCCTGTGTATGAAACTTGTGACTCAATTCAAGAGATAACGTCAAGATAAAGATAAATATATCCAAAAGAGATAGACAAGGGAACAACTTTACCAATCAAGAATAGAACCAAGGTATCTAGGTGATCCTTTTAAGCTAAAAAAAACCCTAACCTTCTAGTTTCAAACCAAGAGACCATAAATATTCAAGTATAAACTTCCTAAACCAGCTAAGAGTAAATTGAAGGTCAAAACCACTTGAATCAGAAACTGGGCGACAAACCACAGTAAACCCAAATGATATTTCAGGATAGGATGATATTCATTTATGACACATGATGATGTTTCAAAGTACTGGGAGACAATATTTCTCTGGGAGGAAGTCATTGCTTCAGACTGTTGCATGATATTTCTCACTACTGCAGGCAAAACTGAGACAACAAACATAAAAAAACCAAAATTTTGTCTCAAAAACCTTGTTTTGACAGATTAGCAATTTGTGACAGTAAGCAATTTTAGTTGTAAAACCAAGTTTGAAGTTCAGAATCAAGTTTTGAAAGAAAATGTGATGCATAGAGTATTCTTCAAACAATCAAGGAAGGGACAAAGCAACCTTGCATGATACAAGCATTTGTGAGATCTCAAAGAAAAAAACCCTATGAATAGTACCGTCATGTGTATGTTCAAATGATTTCCATGGGTCTTAACATGATCAAAGACACATCAAACATAAGCTACCTAAGGAAAATTTGGCTTAGCATAAAAATATTTTCTCACACTATATATTACTTTTCCTCACACAAAGTGATGTTGGCTTTTTCCAAGACTATGCACGTTTCAGGTTTTGAAAAGAGGCTCAATGCTCAAATTGCATAGGCTCCCTCGTGCCACACTCATGCTTTAGAATGACCATGTGAATACATATGGTGAGGTAAAAATATTTGGGAGATTTAGGAAACCACTTGGACCAGTCCTTGCACAAAGATTATGATACTTTTAGAGGTGATTCGGGTAGCTTCTATCTAAAAGTGTCTAGTAAGGACATCCATTCATGACTATCCATTGTAGTTTTGTAAGAGAAATTGAGGCCTATATCCCTAAAATCACTCAAAATGCATAGTATCACAAGCAATATTAAGACCTCTTGACCATATACAAGTTGAATGTACTCCCCTTGTAGTCTTGTAAATAAGATGGAGACCAACATGGCCCTTAAAGCGCCCAATCAAGTGTAGTCTTGCTTAGCAAGATTGAGGCAACTAGGCCCTACATATGAAGAGGCATTAGGAATAGAAAATATCCAAGTCTCCCCTCTCTTTGTATTGAAGGAAGATTTTGATTAGAGTGGGATGGAATAGCCAGGTCCACTTCTTCCTCACTTGAGTCATTCCCAAAAGATTTCTCTTGTGGCAGGCCCTCTAAAAGTAAATGCAAGAAATAAAGGGATAGCTAATGAAGATCAATATTTCTGATTTTTCGTAAGGAAAGGAGCATACTCTCCTACTCCATAGTGTCTCCCAAACACATCAAGCACATGTTCATTTACCAAAAGACAACTAAATAAGCTATGTGCCTATGAAAAATGATTTATGATAGCAAAGACACACAATATCTAGTTACATACCTCCAACATAATTTCCAAAATTTATTTGTCTTATCAATGTGTTAGGGTCTATTTGAGACACCTTGTATAAGTGTCTTTGACCCTTTGATTTAAATTTAAAATCATTGCCTGATCTTCCTGCTCCTTTTAATCCCGTGTTGGCTAGTTTTTCAGTGTTATGTTTACTCTCTGAGTTGATTGTCACAATGATTTAAATCCACCTTTGTATGGTTGCTTCCCTTTCATCAAGTGTTGGTATCTTTGGATCTCTCATGAACCACTTTTAACCTCTTCAAACCTTGGTTCAAAGTAGTTCAAAGAGGTTCAAACAAAATATTTTTTCCTAATGATTGTAATTGCAGGTGGGGCCCCTACATACGTCATGATGCGGTTGTGAACCACTTTGAACCTCTTCGAACCTTGGTTCAAAGTAGTTCAAACAGGTTCAAATAGAAATTAAAACATGTAAAAGGATTGAATTGGTGACCAATGTGACAAGTGACATGGTGTGTCATAAAATAAATCACCGAAGTAATGGTACAATCTATTTTGGTGATATGGCGACCATGGGGGAAATATGAGCTGACATCACGAATTAGTGAAAATTATTTTTGGCACTGTTGGAATTATATTGAGATAATTTGTACTAAGAGGGGAGGGGTGAATCAGTACCTCTAAAAATTTTCTTGGTTAGCCCATTAACCCTTAGTAATTAGTTTGTAAAATAACTTATCTATCTGTTCATCTTTCTTTATGCATATGAAATCATATCAAACATTCCATTTGATGTGTAACAGTAAAAGAAACATTCATGAAATTTGATAACACATAACACAAGGTATGGTATTGCAGAAAACTCATGTTGAGGAAGTAAAAACTATGATGGGGATTGTTACCCACAAACTTCACTACCTACAGATAAGAAGAGCCGGTTAAGGCTTACAATTTGGTCACTTCTGATGACCTACACTGTTAGGAGTTGTAACATAAAAAATAGAGATGTTACCAAAATGTAACATATGAAATAGGGGGTTTGAATTGTTTATGTTACTAAAATGTAAGATATGATTATGATATGGTATAAAAATGATTGATTTGATTTATAGATTGATTGTGAATTGATTATCTTGA
>MU226557.1:286427-310107 GCA_018584345.1 Thuja plicata
TTAAATACTATAGCCATGTTTGATTTTGATTTGATTTGATTGGTCAAAATTGATTTGAATTGTATGGCTATAATAGTTAATATAAATCAGTGATAAAAATCACCTAGGATATTAAATTGATTTAAAGGATTATGCCAAGCCGTAATAGGGTCATTTGGACATAATTGAGGGTATGATCACACTTAGGGAAAATATGGTCCATAGTTGGAACAGACCAAATTTAGGTGGTTACATCTGTAACTGCTCATTCTCAATAGTCATGTCCAATCTAAACTTATCCATTGCTCTGATCTTTTCTCTCAAGTCTTTAAGCTTTTCAAGAGAGAGACTTAGCTCTGATACCAATTGTCGGAATTATATTGAGATAATTTGTACTGAGAGGGGAGGGGTGAATCAGTACCTCTAAAACTTTTCTTGGTTAGCCCATTAACCCTTAGTCATCAATTTGTAAAATAACTTATCTATCTGTTCATCTTTCTTTATGCATATGAAATCACATCATACATTCCATTCGATGTGTAACAGTAAATGAAACATTCATGAAATTTGATAACACATAACACAAGATATGGTATCGCAGAAAACTCCTATTAGGGAAGTAAAAACTACGGTGGGGATTGTTACCCACAAACTTCACTATCTACAGATAAGAAGAGCCGGTTAAGGCTTATAATTTGGTCACTTCTGATGACCTACCCTGTTAGGATTATTACAGTAGAGACCTGTTAAGATCTACTTTGTTTGAAGCTTTCAACAACACTATTAAGTGTGCACTCTATTAAGAGATTTACAAAGGATGGTTAATTCCACCTTCTACAAAAGGATTTTAGATGTGATGCACTTGTTAGAATGCAACTACATAAGCCTTTGATCTAATGATAAATGCAATCTTAAATTTCTGATAACAGATCCTCTAAAGCTCCAAAAATACTATTAATCATCCTTCCATGATTTAGTATTACCTTTATCTACTCGTCGGTAGCCTGTGTGTGTTCTTGATAACTGATATACTCTATTTCTGCTCTTTGCATGAATTCTACCTTCTGCTCCTTAGATGCTCTTCATTTCTATCAATTATAAAGAATTCATGTGCTCATAATTGATTACGAACATCTATTTATACTAATCTAGGCTCAATTCTTGATTCATGCATTCGCGCATTAACTCTAGATTCAAGATATACGACTTGATCTTGATCTGTAGTTAGATATGCTTTAGATCCGTTAGGATGCTTTAAAACATTTACATAAAGCTTGCATGACCATAAAAAAAAAAAAAAAACAATTCTACAAAATAGAATAACTTTTTCTTATTCGTCGTGTATAAATCAGATCCACAATTTGTGACTTTTCTGACTATCGATTTTGAAGGTCGGTGTTCTTGGTCGTCAGTGTTCCTTTCTTGAACATGTCATCGAGTGTGCTTGTCTGTCCTTATCAGGTTGCTCTGAAAAACTATGTCACCGGTAATGCTTGTCTTCACCAGTGAAGCTTGTCACATTTATACTTAGCATTTTTCACAAAATTATTTGTCTTGTCGGGTATGCTTGCATTTCACTGGTACTACTTGTGGTTTTCCGGTGATGCTTGCTGTCTATCAGTAATGATTTCTAACTGTGTTTTTTCTTCTGAGTATACTAATGGAAAAATAATGTCATCAGGCACAAGTGAAGTGATGACATTAAATGGGAATTAATGATGACATAGATAGTTTTTAAAAGCAAATCAACAACCAAATACCACATCATGATAATGACTTTACTCTAAACTTCATGCCACAATTAATGTTCTTCTTTTCAGTCATATTTTGTGGTATCATGTGAATCTTTTTAAAAGAACATAATTTTAATTATTCATTTCAAAGCAAGATTGTGGAGTCTCGGCTACTAAATATAGAATTTCTTGTTTCCCTAAGTTAGCAAATCAAAGGTAAATTCTGAAAGCCTCTCTTTCATTTCATGCTTCTGCATGTTAGTGTGATTTTGAAAGGCTGTAGTTCCTTTTGTTTTATTTTGGGGAAAAAGAATGAGGGCCATTATGAATTTCTTTGGAAACATGGCAAGTTTAGAATGTCAAGCCCTAGTGATTTTAGACACTAATTTAATGGGGGTTGAAGTAGAGAAGATGGTTGAGAATTTCAAGGACCATGTGGAAAAGGAGCATACTCTAAAAATCATATCGAGCGGGTTGTTTCAAGCTACCACCTTTTCTCCCGCCATAATAAGTCATGAGATAATTCAACAATGCATAAATTATTATGATGTAAGTCTAAATCTATTTTGGATAATGAGGGCTAGAGTCTTCTGTCAATAACTAGGGAAATGATCATGTCAGTCTTTAAGTTACCCAATGAGGCCTTTTCTAGTTTCACCCCGATCCAATCACTTGCTCAGTTTTGAGAGAGAGGTGACAAGAACTGTAGAAATATTTCCCATAAGTGGACTCAGTCAAACTACAAAGGAGGCTCTAGGATACCTAAGATATTAACTAAGGATCATATGAAGCCCCACATTTATGACTTATTGGTCTTGTTACACAGAGTTAGAGGGTTTGCACATGTACTCCTCTTTAAGGATTGGATGTATCATTTCATAGAAATTATCCTGGATGGAAATCAAAGTCTGGATTGTGCCGAGGTAATCGCCAATTCAATAAGAGATCAACTCAAGCAAGAACATATGAAAAAAAGGAATTATATATGTCTTCATATTTGATTTCTTGTCTAGCATGTACCCAGAACCTCATTGGAATTCCCCATGAACCGTATAAAAAAGACATAAATATCTATGAGTATTGTCCCTTGCTGAGAAGAGATAGAGTACAAGAAAATTATTGTAGAGTTCATGATGTGTTTCTAGGAAAACTATGCTATCACTTAGGTGGAATCCTAGGAAAAAGAATCTCTCTGGAGGGACAAAAACTGGTTCAAATCTATGCTAGTTTTTACATTCAGTTCCCACGGTTCGCATATGTAAGGGTGGGAGGATTTGATGAAGAGCCCCTCAACTTGCCAAGGTTCACCTTCGACTGCTTTTCTTTGGTAGAAGTATGTAGGCAATTGTTCATGGTAATAAAAATAGTCTCCTAGAAGAAAAGTGGGATTCTATGTTCCCAATCAAGCTTGGAGTTTTAACTTGCAAAAACATGATTGATGCCTCGGTGATAGGAAGCAATCTGTTCAACTTTCACATGCAATTTTATGAAGAGAGGAGGGGTTTTGATAGTAAGGGTTTTGCGAGATGAACCCTCAGCCTGGGTAGTAAGCTAAAATTGGCCCCACACATTGAATATTTTTGGGAAGACTGTAGTAATGAAGAAATGATAATGAAAAGAGATCATTCCAGGCAACTAATTCCTCAAATCAACACCTTGCAGTTGAGGTTCAATGCCGAAGACTTGGATGAAGATAACTCTAAGATTATTGAACCTGGTTATGAAATTTCAAATGCAGCAGTCTCACTAGAAATAGATTGGACAAGAGAGGAAGAAGATGCCACAAAAATGAGATCCAGGTCTATTCTAGGATTCAAAGATGACTGGTTAGAAAAGAAAAGGCAAAGTGGAACAAGAGCTACATCATCTAAAAAAAATTATGTGAATCCCATCCCAGTTAAATTGTTACCTAACCTAGTGCAGGAGAACGCTCAATGAACCAAGTGTTCCTATGGAACTTAGGGTTTTAATTAAGGTCCTAAGAGGCCTTCAGTTATGTTAGAACCATGGGGTGATCATTGGACTCTTTTGTAAGACCATGGTTCCAAGATTGGCATCCTATGAGCCCTTGGTCAACTATTGGTCAAATGATTGTCCAAAACCCTAGGAATAGTCTATTTTTATGTTTTTCATGTTTGGATCCACTAGGGATCACAAAAATAAGGTTGGGACCAAGTTTGGTCACCAAATTTGCAAAATTGCTCAAAAGTTGTCAAGCAACTTTTGCGCAAACTTGACAACATTTTGTCAAAGTTTGTAAAATGACTCCCAAATGGCTAGTTGGTTCAAAAATTTTATGTAACCATTGGGAGTTCCAACAAAGCCCTCATAGGCAGGTGGTAGTTTTAACTTGATGTAATTTTTTGGCAAGATCAATAAAGAATTACCATTTTTCTGCATTCTCGAGAGAGATTATGTGTGTACAGTCAGGTATGGATCCATATGAAGGAAAGACCTATTGAATAAGGTAACCCCATGTTTTATCCTCCTACATTTGGTTTCATGAACTGATACCCTTCATATCAAAAGTTATCAATTTTTCATTCTTCCTGCCTTGGATTTTCGGCCCTAAATCAGGGTTTCATAAGAATTGAGTGTATTTCTCTTTTCCACCATGGGAATTCAATGAACCTTGGTGGAAAGAATTTTTTCATTATTTTCTTCAATAATTTGCAGGATAGGTTCACCAAAGTGTAGGGAGATGGGCTTTCCATGATGCCCTAGGTGTATATTGTTATGTATGCACCATTCACTGTTTCAATACAATCAACATAACTCTCATTTAGGGATTCATCAAAGGCCCTAAATCGGTGGAGGGGACCCTTTTACACACTCTCACATGATACAATCATTTTTTTGGGCATTGGATGCATTCAAAAGGTCCTTTTAGTGCAAATGTAGGCCTAATTAGCCCTAATTACAGAAGCATTTTGATGTGTTTTCCTATCTTTCCTTCACTTCCATGTTTTGGTGCTTAAGTATAAGATCTTAGGAAATAAAGGGTGTTTGAATCCCTAATCCATTCTATGGTTTATGTGGAAGAATCTTATGTAAGATCAAATATCATTCGGGAAAAAACTATAAGCCTAGTGTTGGGTTTATGAAGCAACTATGTCTTGTAGGTTGAAAAGGATGGAAAGAACCATTGGAACTATATTTTAGGGACCTAAATAGACCACCTCTATGAGCATAGGTCACCCTTGGTCCTGCAAGTCACTTTTGGGGTATTTTTTCTAATTTGGGTTGAAGTGCTTGGTAGCCAACCTTTGGTAGTTGGTGTTCTAGGATTGGTGCGACCTAGTGATTAGGTTATCCTTGAGGTATTGGGTTGTAATAATCTTAACCAAGTCCTTTTCCACACTTGTGATAAGTGTGAAGTACTTTGGCCTTTTGAGTTGGGTGTTTAGGGTTGTATTTCCCTATTTGAGTCCTTTTGAGGCTTCCTACTGCCCACTCTGCATCAAGTGGTATCAGAGCTATGTGTGTCTTAAGAATGAAGAGATCCCTTCAAGGGTGAAAAGCATTGAACTAGCAAAGATGGTGAGAGAAAAGAGAGCAGAAAATGTAGCCTTGACAAGAAGACTCCAAGAGTTGGAGAACAAGGTAAAGAGGGGAAAAGAAGACACCTTTTGTGGTGAAGAAGGGAGTGAAGAGGAAGATGACACCCCTGATCAGGATGTGAACATTCCTGCAGACCAGAGACCCCTTCTAGATGCCTTAAAATATATGGGGAGAAGAACCATGGAGGAGAAGTTGGATTTACCAACTTTCAGTGTGAAGATGAATGCAGACTTTGCCTTGGATTGGATAGAGGCCTTGACAAGCTTCTTTGAGTGTGATGACATCCCTGAGAAGCATAGAGTGAAGATGGCTAGATCCAAGTTG
This sequence comes from Thuja plicata, assembly GCA_018584345.1. Classification (NCBI taxonomy): domain Eukaryota; kingdom Viridiplantae; phylum Streptophyta; class Pinopsida; order Cupressales; family Cupressaceae; genus Thuja; species Thuja plicata. Next base: position 292,025 of record MU226557.1, read on the forward strand.
AAGGGAGCATCCCTAACTTGGTGGAGCTTAATCCAGACAGAGAGGGTGAAGAATGGGAGAAGTATGATTGCTTCATGGAACAAGATGGTAGCATTGGTCAAGGAGACATATGTGCCTAAAGACTATGGGGTACAAATCCATAGAAGGAAGCAAATCTTGAAACAAAAAGACATGGATGTAGGCTCATACACCGAAGAGTTCCTAAAACTATGCATGAAGACAAATGTGGCAGAAGATGAAGAAGAAAAGCTAGCAAGGTACATGAATGGTCTTAAGGTATAAATTCAAGAGGAACTTAGAATACATTTCCCTACCTTAGTAAATAAGTGTTATCAAATGGCACTCAAGGTAGAGGAGAAATGGAAAAGAAATCAAGAGTTTGGAAAAGGGAAAAACAATGACAGTGGGAAGCACTTTAGAGGAAGAGGAACCTCTTAGAATAGAGGATAGTACAGTGGTAATAGCAGTAGGACCCCTAACCAAGGAGACAAAGAATAGTGATTCAAACTTCAGAGGAAAATAAAGTGGGAGAAGACCCTTCAATAGAGGGAGAAAAAATACTGGAAGATGAAATGGACCCCTAAGGTGTTACTACTGCAATAAATTGGGACACCATGCATGAAGATGCCCTGAGAAGAGAAACAATAACAATCAAGGAGAAGAAGAGCACAACTCATTCAAGAGGACAAGCAATAAGACAATGCAAATGCAAGGGACTTAGAACCAGAAGAAGGAGCATGTTTGATGATGAGATAAGCTTTCCTTCAAGTGCCACAAAAACAAGAACCTCCTCAAAGAAAGAATCTCTTCAGGACAAAGATCAAATGCAATGGAAAGGTATGTAACTTTCTTATAGATTTTGGTTCAACTGAAAACATAGTATCTTGTGAAATGGTCCAAAAGTTAAATCTCCCTAAAAAGCCTCATCCTTTTCCTTATCATGTCTCTTGGCTAACAAAAGGTCAACAAACCCTAGTAACTGAACAAGCATGGATCAAGTTTTCTATAGCAGAATTTAAGGACAATGTTCTTTGTGATGTTGTTGAAATGGATGCCTCCCACATCTTTCTAGGAAGGCCTTGACAATATGATGTGGATGCCACACATCATTGTAGGAAGAATACCTACTCTATCATCAAAGATGGAAAGACCTTCACCATGAAACCCCTGTCGGATACCAAATCAGAAAAAGAACCTAATTTGATCACCATGGGTGAAAAGGAAATGTTAAAAGTATTAAAGGAGCCTAAAACTGAAGCTTTTTCCATAATATCCAAGCCCAAGGATAGTATAAGGTCTGATAATGATGATCCTATACCAGATGAAGTTAAGAAATTACTTACAAAATACAGTGATGTCATTGCTAGTGACCTGCCCAAAACCCTCCCTCCAATATTAGTCACCGAATAGAATTGATACCTGGTTCCTCCTTACCTAATAAGGCCCCATACAAAATGACATCAATCCAGAATGCAGAGATTGCAAGGCAAGTCAATGAACTATTAGAGAAGGGACTAATTCAAAAAAGTCTTAGTCCATGTGACATCCCATCAGTCCTAGCCCCTAAAAAGAATGGAAAGTGGAGGTTATGTACTGGCAGCAGGTCCCTAAACAAAATCACAATAAGATATAGGTTCCCCATCCCAAGAATGGAAGTTTTACTTAATCATTTAGGCAATGCTTGTTACTTTACAAAGATTGATCTAAAATTAGGCTATCATCAAATCAGGATAAGGCCAGGAGATGAATGGAAGACAATGTTTAAAACAACTGAAGGTTTGTTTGAGTGGCTTGTTATACCATTTGGCTTGAGTAATGCCCCTAGTACATTCATGAGGCTCATGAATGAGGTCTTCATTGATTTTATTGGCAGGTTTGTAGTCATATATTTGGATGACATTATGATTTACAGTCATAGCAAAGAGGAACATCTTGATCATGTTGAGCAGGCTCTAAGGAGACTCCATCAACACAAGTTAGTGATTAACTTGGAAAAGTGCATGTTCATGTAGAAGGAACTTATCTTCCTAGGGTTTGTCATCTCCCAAGGCACCCTCAAAATGGATCTAGAAAAGGTTGTAGCAATTGTCAATTGGCCTCCACCAAAGAACAAAGGTGATGTTAGAAGTTTTCATGGTTTAGAAATTTTTTATAGGAAGTTTATTAAGAATTTTAGTCTTATGCTTGCTCCTATGTTGAACACAATAAAGGGGGGAAAAAGACAAGATTTGAATGGACTAAAGAAGCTGCAAATGGATTCCAATATCTCAAGAATAGAGTGGCCCAATACCCAATTCTATTGCTCCCTAACTTCAATAAGGTATTCACAGTTGAAACAGATGCAAGAAACCTGTCAATAGGTGCAGTCTTGAGCCAAAAAGGTAAGGCTATAGCATTTTTCTTAGAAAAATTAAATGATGAAAAGAAGACGTATTCTACATATGACTTAGAACTTTATGAAATGATACAAGCCCTAAAAAAGTGGAGACACTACCTACTCCATAAATAATTCATTGTTTATACTGATAACCATGCACTAAGTTTCTTAAATAGTCAGGAAAAGCTTGGAGTCAAACACATCAAATGGATGGAGCAGTTGTAGGCCTATACCTTAAATATAAAGCACAAAAAGGGAGTGGAAAAAAAAGTGGCTGATCCCCTAAGTAGAAGGGTCAGATTGGTTGAGGAGGTAAAAATTCAGAGTGTAGGGACTGACTCACTAAAACACCTATATGCAGATGATCCAGATTTTGGAGAAATCTTTGAGGTATGCACTAAGATGATAGGAAGATATCATACTAATTTTTTTGATTTTATAATTCAGAATGGACTTTTGTTTAAAGGAGCTCAACTATGCATACCTAAATGTTCCATGAGAACAAATATTGTAAAGGAAAAACATTGTGGTGGCTTAGGAGGACATTTTGGGATAGATAAGACCACAGATCTAGTAAAGAGAAGCTATTTTTGGCCAAGAATGGGGAATGAAGTCAAGAAGTTTGTAGAATATTGTACTATTTGCCAACAAGCAAGGGTGTATCCACTTACCAAGGATTGTACCAACCCCTACCAATTCCATCTAGGACATGGGAATCAATTTCAATGGACTTTGTAATGGGTTTGCCGAGAACAAAATAGGGTTATGATAGTGTTTTTGTCATAGTGGACAGATTTAGCAAAATCGTGCATTTTGTTCCTTGCAAGAGCACAAATGATGCTTCTCACATAGCACATATATTCTTTAAGGAAGTGGTTAGAATCCATGATCTACCAAAAACAATAGTCTCTGACAGAGATGTAAAGTTTCAAGGACACTTTTAAAGGACACTCTTCAAGAAATTGGGCACCAATCTGACTTATAGTTCAGCATACCACCCACAAATAGATGGGAAAATGAAGGTGGTAAATAGATCTCTTGGGAATATCCTAAGATGCCTTAAAAAATAGTACACCCAAAGTTGGGACATGATCCTCCCCCAAGCAGAATTTGCATTTAATATTTCAATGAATCAATCTCTTGGGAAGACACCATTTCAAACAGTATATGGACTTCATCCAAAAGGTCCATTAGACTTGGTGGAATTACCTTCTGATAATAGAGTTAGTGTAAGAGGAGAGGAATTGGCCAAACTAATCTCTAAAGTGTAGACACAAGTGAAAGAGTCACTATAACAGTCCACCATGAAATATAAAGCACAACCAGACAAGAGAAGGAAAGAGATTCATTTCAAGGTTGGAGATAAGGTACGGGCATACCTAAGGAAGGAAAGATACCTAAAGGCATATACTCAAAGTTGCACATGAAGAAATTTGGACCATGCACCATCTTCAACAAGATGTGTGAAAATGCATATGAAATTTCTTTACCTCCTACCTTACTGATTTCTCCTATTTTTAATGTTGCAGACCTCACCCCTTACAAGTGTGTTGCAGACATTACTAGTGTGTAGGGTCCACAAGATGAATATGATGGAGACTATGTGACAGATCTCCCACAAAGAAAACTAATGGATTTAGACACAATTTTTGAATCCAAATTATTAAATAAAACATGGAAGAACAAGTACATGCAGTACTTAGTGAAGTGGAAAGGACTCCTTCCAATAGATGCTACCTAGATGACAGAGGAACAGATCCAACAACATGGAACCACTGTTGACCAGTTAACCTAAAGTGGGAACTTGAGATCAAATCTCATGGGGAGTATGGTGCAGGATCACCCTTAATGAACCAAGTGTTCCTATGGAACTTAGGGTTTCCATTAAGGTCCTAAGAGGCCTCTAGTTATGTAAGAACCATGGGGTGATCATTGGACTCTTTTGTAACTATGGTCTTACAAAAGAGTCCAATGATTGTCCAAAACCCTAGGAATAGTTTTTTTTTATGTTTTTCATGTTTGGATCCACCAGGGATCACAAAAATAAGGTTGGGACCAATTTTGGTCACCAAATTTGCAAAATTGCAAAATATGCTCAAATTGCTCAAAAGTTGTCAAGCAACTTTTGAGCAAACCTGACAAATTTTTGCCAAAGTTTGTAAAACGAATCCCAAATGGATATTTGGTTCAAATTTTTTATGTAACCATTGGGAGTGCCTACAAATCCCTCATAGGTGGGTGGTAGGCTTAACTTGACGTAATTTTTTGGCAAAATCAATACAAAATTACCATTTTACTGCATTCTCGAGAGACAGTCTGTGTGTATAGTTGGGTAAGGATCCATCTAAAGGAAATGCCTATTGAATAAGGTAACCCCATTTTTTAGCCTCCTTATAATTTTTTTTTCATGACCTAATACCCTTCCTATCAAAAGTTATCAAGTTTTCATTCTTCCTACCCTAGATTTTAGGCCCTAAATCAGGGTTTCATAAGAATTGAGTGTATTTCTCTTTTCCACAATGGGAATTCAATGAACCTTGGTGGAAAACATGTTTTAATTATTTTCTTCAAGAATTTGTAGGATAGGTTCACCAAAGTGCAGGGAGATGGGCTTGCCATGATGCCCTAGGTGTATATTGCTATGTATGCACGATTCACTATTTCAGTACAGTCAACATAACTCTCATTTAGGGATTCATCAAAGGCCCTAAATTAGTGGAGGGGACCCTTTTACACACCCTAACATGATCCAATAATTTTTTTTGGCATTGGATCCATTCAAAAGTTACTTATAGTGCAAATGTAGGCCTAATTAGCCCTAATTGCAGAAGCATTTTGGTGTATTTTCCTGTCTTTCCTTCACTTCCATGTTTTGGTGCTTAAGTCTAAGATCTTAGGCCATGAAGGGTGTCTGAATCACTATTCCATTCTAGGGGTTATGTGTAATAATGTTATGTAAGATCAAATATCCTTTGGGAAAAGGCTACAAGCCTAGTGTTGGGTTTATAAAGCAACTATGTCTTGTAGGTTGCAAAGGATGGAAAGAACCATTGGAACTATTTTTTAGGGACCTAAATAGGCCACCTCTATGAGAATAGGTCACCCCTAGTCTTGCAAGTCACTTTTGTGGTATTGTTGCTAATGTGGGTTGAAGTTCTTGGTAGCCAACCTTTGGTAGTTGGTGTTCTAGGATTGGTGAGACCTAGTGATTAGGTTACCCTTGAGGTATTGGGTTGTGATAACCTTAACCAAGTCCTTTTACACACTTGTGATAAGTATGAATTACTTTGGCCTTTTGAGTTGGGTGTTTAGGGGTGTATTTCCTATTTGAGTCCTTTGGAGGCTTCCTAATGCCCACTCTGCATCAATGACCATCCCAGTTAAATTGTTACCTAACCCCTCTAATGTCTCCTTCTTGATCAATGATGCAGGTGCTATCCCTCTACCTAGAAAGAAAGTGACTGCAAGTGAACATCCTACTCTACCTCGGATGAGGTCAAGAACTAGGTCTTAGGCCCATGCACAAATGGCTTCCCCAGACTCAAGTTTCATGGTTCCTCCTTGGTTAATTGATTATGTAAACTAGAAATGTAGCTTCAAGAAAATGTCCTTACCCATCAAGGAGATAGTTACTGAATATGTCGTCCATGCTCAAAAAATAAAAAGAGTCAAGAGTAATGCAAGGCTGAGCATAGACCCAACCACAAGAAAGGTAACTGCTGAAATTACAACCTTTAAACAAAAAGAAGGAATCCAAGAACTTGAGGTAGAATATTTTGAGGTCATGAACATGGAATTGGGCGTGCTGATCAGGGATACAAGAGATCATCTATATAAGTTTTTGGCTGACCATATGATCGGTCAATCTTAGCATGATGGAAAAGAAAAGAGAGAGCTTAAATAGATCGTAATAAATATGGCTAAGTTCCTTAGATCACTCAGTAATGTAGGGGAATTACCTCTAGCCCAGGATCCACAGACTTTTGATCCTAACTCCTCGGACAACAAGAAATTCCTGAAGTAGATGCAACAAGGTAGAGCCTTGATAGAAGCAAAAAATAAATGGGTTGATGGCATCATAAAAGAAGGAAAAAAATTCATACAAGAATTCATAGCTGCTTATGCCGAAGGGGAAGCATTGCTCGATGAAATTAAAACCTTAATCCTGGGGTGGGAGGCCAATGAAGAAAAATGCACAGTGATTGTATCTCAGGTTTAAGAAGTGGAAGAATATAGAGTGGCAAAGTTCTTGTTGGAAAACCCAATGAAATAAATTGAGACATGTATGTTGTTCATATTAAAGAAAAACTTGGGTTGTAAAGGATCGTTGTTTGAAGCTACGATCTTGAGCATGCAAGCCATGGAGAAAGAAGTAAAAGAGATGCACACAAACATCCTAAAAGACATCAAGGTAGTAAATCCATCAGGCATTCTTCAATTTGAGGAAGGGAATATGGATGCTGATAATATGATTAATAGTTTCAAAGATGCTATGAATGCTATCAAGGAGAGAAAAGAACCCACAACCCAAGATTTTACCAGAATAGCAAACATAGAATCAATTCTATACCTAAATAGAGGATAGTTTCCTAAGTAGGCAAAAATAATCTAGGAGCTCAAATGGGAGAAGAATGCATGTTGAGTTTTAGGGAGGCCTCCCGAATTGCAAAACTCTATATGTTGGAGCATAAAATTGATGAAGAGTTAGAATTTTTAGATTAGATAGCTTTTGGGCTTTTAATACTATTAAGCTTTAGTTTCTTTTTGAAAGAATTAAGTGGAAACATACAATAATTTGTACCTATTTTTGGACTTTGATCCTTAGAGCATAAATATATTAATGCTTAGTCTTAGTTTAGATCTATGAGTTTGAACTCGTGGTGTATCGATTACTTTATGGATTGATATATCATTTGCTTTGGATTTTTTATTTTCTGTGTCATAATTATAAATCTTTCCATGAAATTCCTATTATTTGTTACAATAGACAATTAATGTTAGATGGTTGGAGGAATTGTGTTTTCGTTGAACTTTTACTTTCTGTATGTGATTTTTGGAAATACCTCAATACCAAGGAGTATATAAGAGATCTTTTTATACTTTCTGGTTAAAATTACATTTGTATTTGGTTAATTCATAAGTTCATTGAATATTTATGAGAGGAAGTTGTACCTCATAAAATTTCGAGGGAAGCAATTACTCTATGCTTATTTCTCCAAAGGAGGTGTAGGGTTAATATAAATTTTATTTAGCACAGAGACAAACCTGTTCACCAAAAGATTTTTGGCAACTCTACTGGGGAGTCTTGTGACAAAGACCAGAATCTAAATTGTTTATAGTGAATAAAAATAGTGTTGCCACACAATGATTTATTTCCTATAATTCAACCCATTCTAGGCTTTGAAAATACACAAGACAATCTAATTTCAAACCTAGCTGCAGTAGCTTGGAAATACAGACACAGTAATCAATAGTTCCAACAAACCCTCCAAGTGTTGGAAAGAGAAGAAGAAATCACTGAACACCTAAGAGGTATACCTTTGGCCTAGGAATAAATAGTAGTAGACAAAATTTCTCGCGTTCCTGCAAGATGAAATATTATGCAAAGGGATCTAGTTGTGCATTCCAAAGAGTTCCATGAGGGAGAACCTAATCAAAGAGAAATATAGTGGAGGATTGGCTAGACATTTTGGTGAAGATAAAACCATTTATCTAGTTAGTGAGAATTATTATCGGCCACAATTGAAAAAATCTATTAAGAAGTTTGTGTAGAGTCATAGAATATGTAAGATGGAAAAAGGAACCAAGAAAAATACATGATTATATCAACCATTACCTATACCAGAGAGGTCATGAGAGAATATTAGTATGGAATTTGTTCTTGGTTTACCAAGGAATTAAAGAGGGAATGATTTTATTTTTGTGGTGGTAGATAGGTTCTTGAAGATGACACATTTCATTCCTTATAAAAAGATTAATGATGTTGTTCATGTGGAAGAATTATTTTTCAGAGAAGTAATGAGACTACATGGTCTACCAAAGAGCATAGTTTCAGATTGAGATACTAAGTTTGTTGGGTAATTTTGGAGGATAATGTGGAAAAATCTAAAGACAAATTTGAAGTTCATCTCAACACACCATCCATAGATTGATGGACATAAAAAAGTGGTGAATAGGAGTTTGGGAATTTTTTTGGGATGCTTAGTTTCAGATAAACCGAAGGGGTGGGATTTGATTTTACCAAAAGTAGAATTTGAATACAATAATTATTTCAATAGGAGAACTAGTAAATAACCATTCTAGATTGTATACATAAGTAGTCCTATAAATGCTTCAGAACTAAGGAAGTTGAATAATGGAGAAAAAATTAGTGTTGAAGCTGAAGACTATAGAATACTTGAAGAATTTGCATGAAGAGGTGAGGATGCAAAATTTGAGAAAATGAATATTCACTACAAGGATAAGGCAGATCATAAAATGAGACATAAGGAATTTCAATTGGAGATGAGGTCAAGGTTCATATGAGAAAGAAGATATTTCTAGTATAAACATACAATAAGTTGAAGATGAAGAAATTTGGACGATTCAAAATCATGAGGAAGCATGATTCAAGTAATGCTTATGAAGTATAGTTGCCTAGTGAACTCAATATCTCACCTTTGTTTAATATTTCAGATTTTATAGAGTATCATGAAGGAAATATGGAAGATGAAATAGAAGAGGCATAATAGAATATTTGAGCACCTACTTCAGCTACAGAGGAGATAGAAGACATCTTAGATAGTCATGTTGGCAGAAGCACAAGAAACAAGTAGTATGAAGAGTATCTAGTAAAATAGAAAGGATGACCTGTTGAAGATTCGTCATGGCTATCAAAGGAAGAGGTTTACCACCTTGGTTTTACTCTACACACTTGAGATATGACAAGGTCACCTCTCAAATTACCCTGGGTATCTGATGTAGGAGCATCTGGGTTGTAGGAGCAATCTTGCATCCCCCCAAAAAATATTGTCTAGTTTTTCAATAAGGGCTATCTTTGGATAGTGTTACTATTTTTGAAAAGGTTACTATTTTTAGTAAGCCTTCTATTTGAGCACAAATTGTTCCAATTTCTACCTTGGAGGTTCATTTTGGGTAAATAAGCTAGCCAGTAAATTTAATGAAAAGATCAAGTATGGTTTTGATGATATTGAATTTTTTGTTTTGGCAAAATGGTACAAAAACTTTGAAATCAGTTTTGAAGTCCTTAGAGGCTCTGAAAGGGGGTCAAACTTTGATCAACTCATGCTTTGGGAGACCAAGATGTAGACCACTTTGTGGGATTTATGAAATGGGGTTATAAAATCCAATCAACTCAATGGTTCACAAGTTTTGGTTTTCGAAAGTTGGGCCATCAAGACTTGAGTTTCAATAGAAAAGGAAGAGAGATAAAAATATCTTAATGCAGGAATTTGAACTGTTGGGTGCCAAAATGGGAAAATTTCAGTTTCTATAATGTTCAAGGGCGGTTATTTGTGCCACCTATATAGGGCTTAAGGGGGGATTTTAGGGTTGATAGAAACCATATGATATGGGATGGCAAAAATGGGCTCTGCGCGCTGCGTTTGAGTGGGGCTATGGTGAGCGTGCCCTAGCTGTGTTTCTCCTTGGCTCTTTATTGATGGGGATACATCCTGGTTTAGCTACGTTTGGTGGGTAGAGTGTGTATGTGGGGTGTGTGTGGAGACTGCGAGGGTGTTTTTGTGAACTTCTGTGGGGAGCGCAGGGTTGCGTCCAGGCTGGGGCTTGTGTGTGCAACTCTTGGGTGTAGGATGTGCATGGTGGATTTTATTCTACTGAAGGTTAGGGTTTCTTCAGGTTAGTTTAATGGGGAAAAGGGGCTTCCCCTCTTCTCATATTTTAGCTTCTGATATGGAAATGGATGAACCTTCTCTGTCAATGAAAATTGGGACCAAGGGTCATGGTGATAATACTCCATCTGGGGTTGACGCTTCTTCTTCCAAGGGCATGATCCATATCAAAAAGGTGAATGCGTATCTAGAGAGATCAGAAGACTGACCATTTTTGGTCATTCAACCTGAGATGATTTCAAATGATGTTGAACACTAAAGCAAGCATGCACTTATTTGTAAGTTTTTGGGCCTCCATTTTTCTCTTCTAGTGTTGGAATCATGGGCGCATTGGATTTGGAATCCTGAGGGGGACATGGAGGTTCTCCTTGCTGCTAACAACTATTTCTTGGTGATTTTCTCAAATATGACAAACATGAATAAGGTGTTTGAAGGTGGTCCATATTTCTTTAACCAGGTGGGTCTCTTCATCAAGCCTTGGCACATAGGATTTAATTTTGTAGAGGAGATCCCTTCTCGGGTACCTATGTGGGTTTGCCTACCAAGGCTTCCTCTAGAATTTTGGAGAGATGATATTCTCCACTCTATTTTGCTATTGCTTGGGAAACCTGTTGGTTTGGCTATGCAGACTCAAGATCTTAAGGTAATCTCTTATGCACATATTTGTGTTAAGGTAGATCTAAATAATTCTTTGCCAGACTCTATGGAAATTGTTTTGGGCTCTACCTCATGGGTGCAATAGTTGGACTATGAAACCCTACCATTTAGATGTAGGATATGTCATGAATATGGGCACTTACAACGTAGATGCCCTAGAAAAAAATATTCTTCACCATCAGGATCTTCTAAATCTAATTATAGGGAAGATAAGGGTAAGTCCCCTCTTCCTTATGGACTTGCAGATAAGGAGGGATTTGTACCAGTGAAGCCCCGTAATAAGGGTAAAGGGAAGAAGAGAACTTGGATGGACAAACAGACTGATGGTACTTTTAACAGGTTTAATGTCCTCGATGAATTGGATCAAGAGGAAGGAATTCCATTTGATCTAGCCTCTTGGGCTGGGGCTCAAGAAGGGGCCCAGGATGAGGAGATAAGAGATCTAGATCAGCCACCAAAAGAGTAACAAGGAAAAAAATTACTATGATTGAGACACCTCAGGAGAAGGATTGTTGTGTTCTTGGAGGGCCACAACCTGGGGGAAATTTGTATAATATAGCTTCTACTCTCCTTGCTTAAAAGGGGATAAAAGATAGTTCAAAGGGAACCAGAGCTTCACCCACATTAGGATTACAACATAAAACTTTTAAAAAGGGGTCCTCAGAGAAGACAACGAAGAGTGGAAGGAAGATAGATCATGAGAAGGTTAAAATGATGGGAGAGACATTAGTTGAGTTAGGGTTTGTGAATCCCATTGATTCCCACTTCTCTCAACACCCCAAATGGTTATTCTCTCTTGGAATGTGAGGGGGTTGAATAGCATCCCTAGACAAAAGGTTGTTCGCAGATTAATTGACTCTCAATCTTTGGATATTGTTTTCATTCAGGAAACCAAACTTTCAGTTGATGGTTTGGCTAGCTGTGCTCCAAAATTGTGGCCCCATGGTTGCTGGCAGGGAGCGGGTGCTCACGGTAGCTCTGGTGGCATTTCTTATGTTTGGAATGCAAAGAAGGTGTCACCTTTGTGGTGGATTTCAAGTAGGTCTTCCATTTCTCTGATTGCTTCCTACTTTGAGACTAGAGAAAGTTACATGTTTTCTAATATTGATGCTCCTAATGATTTGGTGGGTAAATATATTTTGTGGTCTCACATCACCTTTGTTCGATCCTTAGATCCTTTCCTCCCTTAGATTGTAGCTGGTAATTTTAATACTGTAATTAGTTTAGATGAAAAAAGAGGCAGGGTAGCTCGGTTGGACCCTTTCTCAAATATTCTTTGAAGCAACATTGGTACCTTGAATCTCATTGATGTTAAACCTGGAAATGGTACCTTCACCTGGAATAATAGAAGGTGCAGGACTTATGCTATTTCTAAAAGGTTGGATAGGTTCTTAGTTTCTTGTTATTGATGGATGCTAGGTGGTCTACCAGATTAGAAATTCTTGATTGGAGAAGCTCTAATCACTGGCCTATTAAGCTTTCTGTTACTCCCTTCAAGGCCACTAAAAATCTTCCTTAAAATTTCAGCTGATGTGGTTGAGAGATCACTCTTTATAAGATCTTTTGATAGGGGGAGGCATGAAGGTAGGCCTACTCATGGTATTTCCATATTCACTTTTGAGAAGAGGCTTCAACATGTGAAATTTAGGCTTAAAAGGTGGAACAAACAATGTTTTGGAAACCTGTAGGATCAAAATTTGGAGGCTTAGTCTAGGCTGAATAATGTCACTTGCTAGATTCAGGACCATGGGATGACTGTGGATTTGATTACTGTTGAGTCTTCAGCGCTTAAAGAGTTAGAGGAATGGGAGTTAAGGGAAGAAATATTTTGGAAGCAAAAGTCTCGTGTGGATTGGCTTCAGGAGGGGGACAAGAACATGGCTTTTTTTCATAACATGGTCAAGGCTCGCAAGTTTGGTAATTATTTCACCTCTCTTGTCTCAGTTACTAGAGTACAACTCTCTTCCAAGGAGGATATTTTTCTAGAGGCCATTAGATACTTCTCCAAACTTTTCTCTAGGGAGGAACCCATTCCAATGTTTGAGGCAAGGACCATTCTAGATTGCATTCCCCACCTAATTTCTAATGAGATGAATATAAATCTCTTACAACCCATATCGTTAGGTGAGCTGGAGAAAGTTAAATTTGATCTTTTAGAAGTGGTCCAAGAGTCCCATAGAAGCAAACAAATGCTCAAGTCTCTGAATGCTACCTTTTTGGCCCTCATACCCAAGATTGATGGGGCCAACCATTTGGATCAATTTGGGCCTATTTCTTTATGCAATGTTACTTACAAAATTATTACTAAATTAATTGTTGAAAGGCTCAAGCCTCTTTTGGGTACTTTGATCTCGGAGGAATAGGGTGGCTTTGTTGGCGGTAGACAAATTCTTGATGGTGTTGTAATTGCTTTGAAAGCTATCCAATCTATGGCCACTTCCAAGGAAAAGGCCATGTTTATCAAGCTGGATCTGGCAAAAGCATATGATTGGTTAAGCTGGGATTTCCTGTGTAGATTGCTTTTGGCTTTTGGTTTTGATGTGGAATGGGTAGATTGGATTCTCAGTCGTGTGTCTTCTCCTTCCTTTTCTATTTTTATTAATAGAGAACCTACTGAGCTATTTTCTTCTTCTCAAGGACTTCGGCAAGGGGACCCTCTATCTCCTTATCTCTTTATCATCATGGCAAAGGCCCTTGGTAGATTTGTTAAATTTTAGGTTGGAAAAGGACTCATCCATGGGTGGAAATGGACTAATAATCTCCCTTTGTATTCTCATTTTTAATTCATGGATGACACTAGTCTAATGGGATTGGCTACAATTAGTGAGATAAGAAATTTTAGAAGGGCCTTAGACACCTATCTAAAAGCTTCTAGGTAGAAGATCAATGAAGTTAAGTCCTCCATTTATTTCTTTAATACTCTTTAGTCTATCTAGAATAGGAGTGTTAGGATTCTCATATTTTAGATTGGCTCTCTTCCTTTGATATATCTGGGAATCCCCTTGGCTTTGGGAGCTTAATAGAAGGATTATTGGCATGACCTTCTGGATAAATTTAGGAGTAGGGTTAGCCATTGGACTTATAGGTGGCTCTCTTTTTCTGGGAGAGTTATTCTCCTTAAGACAGTGATTTAGGCTCTACCCATCTATAGGTGTTTTGTGCAGACTCCCCCTACTGGTGTTATAAAATAATTTGATGTTCTATCTTGACAATTTATTTGGTTTGGCAACCTTCTCTCTTCGAAATGGAGTTTAGTCAATTGGGACATTGTCTGTTTTCCAAAGTTTGCTGGGGGTCTAGATCTCAGGTGTATGGCTCTTGTTTTCAAGGCTCTGACAACTAAGTTATACTGGAGGTGGTTCAATAATTAGGATCAGGATTGGGCCAAGATTCTTGCCCAAAAATACTTTCCAGGAGTGGACTATCTGGATATCCCAAGATTAGCTCTAGTTGGGAAAGGCTCTTTCATTTGGGACACCCTAAAAAAGGGGCACTTCTTATTAAGGATGGCCTCTTCTGGATTTGTAATGGGGGATCATGTGCTTTGTCCTAGCAGGATTCTTGGGACAGTCATCCTCCCATTCTCTCTAGTCATCCCCATCTTCAGCCTCTTTACCATATTTTTATGGATGCGGGATCGACTAAGGTGGAACACTTTAAGACTCTCAAAAGGTGTGGATTAGTGGATGTGACTTGATGGAAAGACCCACATGAGTGGCCTTTAGGTGGTTCCATGGAGATTCGGGCTGAGCTTGCCAACCTCCTCTTGGGTAGGTTCTGAAGTTCTACTGGGGACAAGGATATCCTTGCTTGGGCCCTGAGTCCTAAAGAAAAGTTCAGTGTTTCCCAAGGATATGATTTGGTGGATAAGCATTGGCATGGATTAGCAGAATTTCCATGGTGGAATAAGGTTTGGAATAGTTTTTCTTGGCCTAAGTGTAATTTTTTCTTATGGTTGGTTCCCTAGAAGAAATGTCTTACTTGGGATAATCATCAAAAGAGAGGTTTTCAAGGGCCTTCTCTTTGTTCCCTTTGTAAGCATGATGAAGAGAGTGTGTCCCACTTATTTTTTTTTTGCCCCTTCTCTTGAGAAATATGGCACCAGTGGTGGGAGGCGTGGCATCATGGCTGCATCCATGTCACGTCTCTTATTGAATTTTGGGAAAGCCTTGGTACACCCCCTGCGAAAACTACTTTCCTTCAAGTGGCATGGGTTATTGGTCCTACTTTCATTATTTGGAATCTTTGGTTGGAACAAAATTGCAAGATTTTTTGCAACTCCAATTTTGGAGTTACTAAACTATGGCAGAAGATTTTATGCAGGCTCCAGGAAACTATATATGCCAAGTGTGATATGTCTGAACATATTGACCCTGGAGATTATATTACTGTAAAAAATTTGGGTTCAGTGGACAAGGGAGTGGGCATCATAGGTGGCAAGAGATCTCATTTGGTCAAGAGAAGGGTTTGTAGAGATGGGAGGTAGGGACCTCCCCTGACTGGTATTATAAAAATTACTGTTGATGGCTCCTCTCATGGCAATCTTGGGCAGGCAGGTATTGGAGGCATAGGCAGAGGTAAGGATGGTGAAGTTATCTTTCTTTTCTCTATCTATAAAGGGGTATATTCTAATAATTTGATGGAAGCCCTTGCTATTAAGATGGATATTGAGTGAGGTTGTTCTTTGGGATGGAAGAGGATTATATGTGAATCTGATTCTCAGATTGTTGTGGATATGTTAAATAACCAAAATGTGGTTGATGTCAACTGGCAATTGTCCGCTATTGTCAGAGAGATTTTGTATCTAAGTAATCATGTGGATCATATCTCTTTTTTTCATATTCCTAGGGAATGGAATGGAGTGGTTGATCTTTTGGAAAAATGGGCTTTGGAGAATGGAGTTGGTTGGGATATTGCAAGAAAAGATAGGGTTCCTATTCATTATCTTGGGGCTTTGGAGCAGTTAGTAGAAAAGGATAGGATTCAATAGTGGTGGTGTTTGTTTTTGAATTCGCTGGGCCTAGGGCTCTCTATATTCCTTTTAATCTAATTAAATAAAATTTTACCCTTTTTTTCAAAAAAAAGGGGGGATTTTAGGGTTCAGTTCCAGCAGTGTAGATTGTGACTCTTTCTTGTAGATTATTGTAATGAAAATGCCCATTTGTTTGTAGCATGTTACTTTTCTAAATATTTTAATGTTATTTTATTACAGATAATAGGAATCAAGTGTTTTTGTTCTTGCCATTGTTGTTCTTGCAATTTTATGTTTATTTCCCTGTTTAATTGAATAAGGGGAGTACCCTTCATCATATCCTCATAGGTATGTTGAAGAATTTGAGAAAACTACATCATCACCTATTCCCTTTGTTTGTTTAGGGCTTCTTCCACCATAGCTTTCAAAAGGTTGGTAGTTGGGTCTAACATATTTGGCTAGCTACACCTCAATGGGAGATAAATTGGTAGATTATGCATCTCCAAACCCAACCTTTGGTAACCAGACTGTTTGCTATGTGACATACAAGACCATACCTTCTTTAATACCAATAATCTGAATCTGGTGGTGTTGGTATTGTTATTGTCCCCACCCAAGTCAAAAGTGTTTCACGTGGAGCCAGAGGGCGTGTCGTGCTAGTGTCACCAGTCATGATAAAAATCTACCAGAGACTTTTTTTTTAAAAAAAAAGAGGTGCAATGGCTGCGTTGATAGTAAAATATACTTTGAATAATATTTAAAGGGTGAAAATTCTAAATTCTAAAAATTATATTTATTAGTGATTATTATTTATTTATAAAATAAATGAGTAGATTGAAGATCAAAATGATTTCTGTGAAACAAAATTTTGAGTTAAATTTCATTTTTATATTGATCTTTTAAAGATGACATTAGCATTCATTGGAGTGGAATAAAAAGAAACAAAATGTAGAGAAGGTTGTTGAAATAAAGTTTTTGCATGATAGGTGGGTTACAAGATTGACAACTAGATGTATCTTCATCTACCACTTCTCATCTTCTACTATGTTTACTATCTACTATTGTAATAAAAAATATGTTGTTTCTCTCTTAATTTTGTAGTTAATAAAATATTTTCTTAAATCTATTCATCACGATTTCACTATTTTTTTCATCGGTAAACTTGAGGCCATAATCGAGGGACCTTATCCCCGATATTAACATATCAAGAGCAAAGACCTGCAAGCATGGTAGCTCAGCATAGCCACAGAGCTTGCAAACACACCAGTCCAAAGAGGGTCTAGCACAACAACAAGCTTGAATATGTAACGGTTCACAATCAGCCTAGCGGGAATTTGAACGTTGGTGGCAGCATTAACAACACCACAACATAACCATCACACTACAGGATGACAACATTTTTTAATTATACGAATGTTGACCTCTTGCTTATTTTCGCCATCTAAGAAGCAACTCACAAAAGTATATAAAATTAAAAATTCATAAAATCTTTGACAACATCAACATCCTCCCTAGAAGCTTTGGAAACAAGATATGAACATCCATCAAACATAGACAAAACATGATAGTATTCCTAAAAAAAGTGGTCTCGTAAGGATTTTTTAAAAAAGCATTAAAAAATTTCAAGCGAATGTAATTGGCAGGTATAAAGCAAGATATTATGGTTGGAAATGCTCTAGTAATTAGATATGTACGCAAAATGTTGAAGGACAAACAATGCATGCCAACTGGTTGATAGAATGTCTCAAAGAGATGTCTCATGGAATGCAGTGAGCACAAGATTCAATAAGATTTTTGTTAGATATTATAGTTGGAAATGCTCTGATGCAGAATTTGGAATAATAAACAACACGCCTAAATTGTTTGATAAAATGCTTCAAAGAGATGTCATGATAGAATGCCTCAAGAAGATGTCATATCAAGAAATGAACTGAAATGATTGTAAATTGTGCACAAAATAGATTTTGTAACGAAGCTCTCTAAATCTTTGAATTAATGAAACATTCTAACATTATAAACTTCCTTTAGGGCCCGTTTGGTTGGGGAATTGAAAAATAATGCAAATCATGGTTATCTATACCCTGGTTATGCAAACCCCGATTATGCTTTTTTGGGACTGTTTGGTTGCCCTGGAAGATGGATTTCTAAATCCACATTCTCCGTTTGGTTGTCAAATTGAAAATAGGAATTCAAATTTATGAAATTCTCATTCTCTGTTTGGTTGAAC
>MU226557.1:310739-328597 GCA_018584345.1 Thuja plicata
CACATACATTTATTTGATAGAAATGACATCATTGAAAACCCACATACATTTATTTGATAGAAATGACAACATTGAAAAACCAGAGAGAAATCACAGAAGCAAACCCTCATACTTGTTGAAAACCCTTTGTAGACCCTTCGCAGACTAGCTGTTCCAGCAAACACTTCCACTTCGCTTCGCAGCAATTTTCCCACAAACACTTTGCAGATATTTTCATGCCAGAGGGAAACGAAACCGTGGATTCCAACAGTTAAATCCACGCAGTGCTCCGAACCCGACAAGATATATAAACCAATTTAATCATGCAAACCTTGGAGTGCACTGGACCCGACGGCGAAGTTAAAATGGCTTTAATCTCCATGAAAACCATGGAGATGAAAGTCATTCCACCTCCTAGCAGGAATTCGGACATCCACATTTTTGCACAAATGGGGATTTGCAAATCCGTATTCGCATTCGATTTAGAGGTCACCAAACAAGGAATTGCACCCCATAACCGGGTTATGGGCTGCATAACCCGGTTATGGGGTGCAACCAAACGAGCCCTTATAATCTGATTAGTAAATGATCAATCTTAATATCATATTTTTGAACCCAACAACCAAATGAAAAAAGAACCGTACCATAAGTACTACAAAGTTTTGGAGACCACATGAAGCCTTGATGCTAATTAGTTCACAACTTTGTCCAAATCACTAATGACCATTGCCCTCCTAAAAGAAAGGCTTGAAAATAATAGCATGGCATATTTGGCACCTTAAAGAAAGATAATATCAAATTATTTTGGAATTGTGCAGATTAATTTATGGATTGATACATCATTAACAACAAAAACAGTTGAATGGAGGAGCTCTCATTTCTGGTTAGACTGACTGATTATTCCACGAAATAGAGACCACTATCCCAATCACATACTTATAACTTTAAATTTAGGAACAACACCATCCCAATCACATACTTATAAAGTAAATCTGAAACAGTAATTACATTATTACTATAAACGATATTGAGAAGACTTGCAGCATACTTCATGTCGCCATTAAGAGGAAACTGCAGCACAATCTACATTGTTATATCAGGAAATTGCAGAGTTGACTACATGGTTATATCAGGAATAGAACAGAAAATATTTTCTTGAATTATATGAGAAAAGTGACATTACATACAGTATATGATTGTGGAGATCACTATGAAATTTTTATCCTATTTAAAAGGATTTTAGTTCTCATGATTAATTAGTACTGTCTAATCAATAGACAAAGAAATACAATAAAGTTTCATTTATTTTTTCAATATGACTGTCCTGACTACATAAGGGATGGCTGTTCTTAATTTTCAAAAATTTCAGAAAACATGACCGATCCCAAAATCTCTGCAGCTTCTTCATCGCCAATTTCAGGAACTTCTGCTTCTTCATTTGAATTCACTGCAGCTTCTTCATCACCAATTTCAGAACTTTCAGAGTCCCCAAAATATTCCTCATTCTCAGAATCATCATCAGAGTCCCCAAAATATTCCTCATTCTCAGAACTTTCAGAGTCCCCAAAATAATCCTCATTCTCAGAATCATCATCAGAGTCCTCTGTAATTGTATGCATCAAATTCTGATCTTGAACAACATCATATGAGTTTTGTTCTTCCTTCTCAAGAGTAACTTGTATTGTATAATCCTGGATTAAATAAAATATATAAAGCTGTCGAGAAATTCGATGGGTGTGCACAAAAATAGTTGCTCGGCCATGATTGGCTTTAGCATCATCTTCAAGAGACTTATAAATCTCTGGATTCAAACTCCTTCTAAACCCATCTGAAACAACACCCACAAACTCTTCCTTCAATTCCATTTCTTCTTCGAAACAGAATGCCAATTGAATAGGTAAAACGTATGACTCGGCAGAATCATAGACTTCAAAACAAAACTGCTCAAAATCTGTGTGCAGTGCAGCATTTTCAGTTTGGCTCCATACAAAAGATAGTTCGGTGCCGTCTGGAACAATAATTCGCCTTTTCCATGACCTTTTCTCTTCATCAAATATGTCTTCAACTTCTGCCATGTCCGCCATTATTATTCTGCAAAACCCAATACAAAATGTTAAAGAACTGTAAACCCACAATATTTGAGCTGTAGTGTATTTAAATGCTTACAGTCCGCGCAAATATATAATTCAAGAAAAGCTTCGCTGCGTATTTTAGATCTGCAGTCTGCTTATAGAATGCAATATTTTTATAAAAGATTTCACCGTAACTGCAAATTAACTTTACTGTGAATAACTGTTAGTGTGTATATCTGCTTTCTTTTATTATTATATTTTTTCTATATACTTTTTTCTATTGTACATGATTTTTTTTTATTGGACATCAATTTTTTTTAATCTGAATATATATGCTTTCTTTTATTGCACATCATTTTTTTTAATTGGTTTTATCTAATATATATTTTCTTTTATTGCATATGTATTTTTTTTTAAAATTTATATATATGTTTTTTTTATATTTCACATACATTTCTATTATAGATTTTTCCACTCTAGATTACAATTATAACTGTTAGTGTCGTGTATAAAATATTTTATTGATTTGTTTTTTTATAAATCATAAAGATATTTTAAAATCATATATTGTTAATAAAATGTTTAGAAAATTATATTAGTCGATATTTTTTAAAATA
Source organism: Thuja plicata (assembly GCA_018584345.1). Classification (NCBI taxonomy): domain Eukaryota; kingdom Viridiplantae; phylum Streptophyta; class Pinopsida; order Cupressales; family Cupressaceae; genus Thuja; species Thuja plicata. The sequence goes on from MU226557.1 coordinate 313,408, forward strand.
TTTAAATATATATTTTTTTATATTAATTATAGATTAAACAAAAGAAGGGACGAAACAGTTTGATGAGTTCACAAGAAGACACCAACTCCGGAGGCAAGCCTCACACTGAGAGAGAGTCACAACCAAAAAGGACCGAGTATATATAATATATTACATCCGGAAACAAAATTTACATAAGATCAATAAACAGTAAGGAATTAATGAAGTATATCCTCAAATTGCTCCACCCAAGCAGTCCATCCAAGAGGCCCTTCCATCCAAGCGATGCTTTTGTTGGCTTGGATCTGTGCAATCATTTTTATCTGATCATCAGTCGCATTGTTATTTTTGGTAATCTCCTTATGCAGTTTTTTCACTGTTTTGTTGAAGAGTGCCATGTTGTTCATGTGTCTACGGTAGTCGTACCCGTCCTTCATTTCAAACACGAACATTGTTGAGTGTCCCATTTTGAGGAATCTGATAAGTTTTTCTCTTTCGATCATCATTGTGATATAAACCTGCGAAGAAATTTTAAGAAGTGTGAGTTTTAAGTACAACTCAGTAAGAGATCTATGCACACTTTGAAATCTTTCTTCGTTTCTACATTTCCAAAGCTGCCAAAGAATGTTAGAGGAGATAATGAACCAAACCATATTAGCATCTTTTTTAAGACCATGTATATATCCAGTAGCAATTTCAAATACATCAATGTATTTAGGGTAAGTAATGCCACATAAGGCCCAAATCTTTTTTGCAAATTTACATTCAAGGAATATGTGTCTTAAAGATTCAGGCTTATTACAGATATAACAGAGATCATTAGGCATCAAGTACCTGTTTATGGGGAGTCTATTATTCATCAGAAGCCATTTAAAACATTTGATCTTAGGATCAATAGGAGATTTCCAGATTCTATTAAAGATTTTACTCCAATCCTTCATCTCTAGATCAGTATACCACAAGCTATTCACATGTTTTATAATATCAGGGTTATTATTCAAGTGGTTATATATATTTTTAGCTTTGACTTTATAAAGTAAGGTGCCATCAATGCACTTGCTATTGCTGTATCTGTGTGAGTCAATGAAACATCTGGAAGGGATATTCGAGCAAGCTCTTGTTAACATGTTGTAAGTTTTTTTATGAGCTGCCGGAAGATTGTAATTATTTTTTAACTCTTCCCAACTAACCAGGCAGTCATTTTCAAATAAATCAATGAATGTGGAAATTCCTGCTTTATTCCAGATTTTAGCCGAGCAGCCTTGAGTCAGGGCAAGAGGCTTTCCTTGATGGTACAGATTCCACCATATGGATCTCTCACCATGAAGAAGGTTGTCCGTGTGGAAGGAATTATCAGAGATACAGTGTCTCGAGGACTCCCAAGCTTTCCATATGGTTTTAAAGACAGCTGAACCATGAACAAAAGTTGGTAATTTTCCAAATAAAATATCAGCAAATGGTAATTCTTTCCAAGATTTAGCTTTTTTTGGGTAGCCCCTCAAAATGTTGTTCCTGACAAGCACTTTCCAGGGAACGTCACCTTCCACACAGTGAGAGACCCATTTGGTGGCAAGTGCAATACCCTGGAGCCTGAGGTCTTTCAGTCCAAGACCTCCATACTTTTTATCAGTGCAGCACCATTCCCATTTAACGGCGTGTTGCTTTTTGTTTCCTTTACCGTCAGACCAAAGGAAGTTCCTTATGGTCTTCTGGATTTCCAATATTTGGTAGTTGTTAAACATCCAAGCAGAAGCGTAATATATGTTGTATGAAGAAAGTATTTTTTGACATACTTGAAGTCTTCGAGCTAGAGACAAAGAACGGTTGTACCAGTTATTAAGTTTTTTGGTAATTTTGGTCTTAACCCAGATCCACATATCCTTAATAGAAGGATCAACAGCAAAAGGGATACCCAGATATTTGACAATATAGTTGGGCCCCCCCCATTGGTATCCATATTTCAAAAGCCAACTCGGAGGTTGCTCATTCCAGCCAAGACAAATGCATTTGGCTTGAGAGAGCCTAGCACCTGAAATCTTGCAGAAAAAGTCAAGCTTTTTGGTAAGATAACTAAAGTTATTATCATCCATTTTGACAAATAAGCTAGTGTCATCAGCGAATTGGCAGATGTTCAATTCTTCATTGTTAGGTAATGTAATGCCTTTGACAGCCGGGGATACAGTATTGTCAGTAAGAATATAAGATAAGGCTTCTGAGGCAATAACAAACAGAGCAGGGGCAAGAGGACATCCCTGCCTGATAGATCGGGTCAGAGGAAAAGGATCAGATAGGGATCCATTAATTTCCACTTGAGCATAGCATCTTTAAGTAGGATCTTTATGTAATTACAGAAGATGTTAGGGAAACCAAAAGCCTTGAGCATAACATCGATGAAATTCCATTCAATTCTATCATATGCTTTCTCAAAGTCTAAGAGAAATATAGCAGCATTCTGATTGGAAGACTTAGCCCAATGCATTGCTTCCCAGCTGGTTATGAGATTTTCCAAGATATACCTACCTTTAATGAATCCAGTCTGAGTGGATCCAACAAATTTAGGCAATATGCTTTCCAATCTGCGAGCTAATACTTTTGCAAGTATTTTGTAAGAAACATTCAATAAGGTAATAGGTCTCCAATTTTTTATATTAGTCTTGTCTCCCTCTTTAGGGATGAGCTTGATAATACCTCTGTTGATAATGCTGCCCAAAGAACCTTTATTAAAGGCTTCATTATAAAGGCTTTCCAATATGCTTTCCAATCTGCGAGCTAATACTTTTGCAAGTATTTTGTAAGAAACATTCAATAAGGTAATACGTCTCCAATTTTTTATATTAGTCTTGTCTCCCTCTTTAGGGATGAGCTTGATAATACCTCTGTTGATAATGCTGCCCAAAGAACCTTTATTAAAGGCTTCATTATAAAGGTCAAGGAGTTCCGAGCTTATCCATCCAATATTTGCTTGATAAAACTCAGCCGGGATCCCGTCAGGACCAGGAGTTTTATCTTTCTTAAGAGAAGAGATAGCATTAATAATTTCTTGTTTAGTTATATTTTGGCCAAGAATGTCCGAATCAGTCTGTGTTAGTTTTTTGGGGATAATGGAACTAATTGTGCTCCTGAGAGTAGAGGATTCTCTGTTATCCTCTGAAGTGAATAAAGTACAGTAATAATTAGAAAAGGCTTCCTTAATATCATTAGGATCAACTAACTCCTTGTTATCAACATAAATGCTAGTAATGTTTTCGTTGATATGTTTTTGTTTTAGGTAGTTAAAAAAGAATTTGGAGCCTTTATCTCCGAATTGAAGCCAATGTGCCCTGCATCTTAATTTGGCACCATTGACAAGTTTTTGTTGATGCAAGCGAAGGTGATCCCTAGCGGTCGAAACAATAGGTACCAGATTATGATTGGAAGGGTTATTCTGCAGAAGAGTTTCAGCAGAATTCAGTTTATCAGCGAGAATCTTCTCAGTCATTCTATAATTCTTGGCCTCTTTTTGTCCAAGAGTTTGAAGTAGGGCTTTCCAGGCCAGCATATTTTTTTTCCATCTATCACAGCATGAAAGGGTCGGGTAACCATTCTTGTTGATCGAACTAATGAGTTGGATAGCAATCAAGATGTCATCATCTTTCAGTAGAGAGGTATTGAGGATATATCTGGTGTTACCATTTCAAGGAGTTTGAGGATTACCAGTGAGCTGGATACTAGCAGATATGGGATGATGATTAGAGAGGGCCGTCGGATGAACCGATACAACGTTTCCAAATTTGTCAGGGATAAAAGAGAAACTATTCGATTGAGCATAGAATCGATCAAGTCTAGCATATATGCGGGAGGAGCCTTGTTGAAAGTTACACCATGTGTATCTAATAGTAGGAGAGTTATTACCATTGTTTTTAATAGGATCAAAGAGTTTTTTACATTGGATCATATTATTCCAAGGATCAATTTCAGCTGGCTTCCAATTAAAGGGTCTGCCACCTGATTTATCAATTGGTGCTTCAACCATGTTGAAATCACCTCCCACAATCCATGGGATATCAGGAAGGGACTTTAACCAAATCCAAAAATTAGCCCTTTCCATAGGGTCATTAGGTGCATATACAGAACAGATACCAAAGGATACATTATTGATACAGATAGATACCCATACAGCACTATTACATGGTGATCTACCTCTATCGATAATGTATTTGGTCCATTTTGGATTGATAAGCAGAGCAGTGCCACCCCTGCCTTTTGAGTGAGCAGTACAAATTTTTAGGGAGTCTTTCCAAATAATGTCAAGACTACACTCTAGCATGAAATCAACTGCTTTGAGTTCTTGTAACATGATGAAGTCTTTGTTCTTAATGGTGTCTATAAAACACTTAACAATATATTTCCTATCCGGGGACTCAAGTCCCCTTACATTCCATGAGATAAAATTCATTCAAAATTGTTGTTAGTGGGGACGCCAATAAGTTCCATGGACCCCTCTGTCCTGTTAGAAATGTTTTGAGATGATAGTTCTTCAGTCCCGAACCCTCCAGGACTTTTGTTTTTTGAGCCCGGCGGTCTACCCCTCCTCTTAGATCTGGGGAAGTCTTTCTGCCATTCTAAGTCATCCACATCCGCTTCAGAGTTCTTAGAGCAGATATTCCCATTTTCAGATCTAAGCGACAGAGCAGACATATTGTTATCCTTTGAGGGTTCGGTAGGTATATTTATCTTGTTAGTTTTATCTGCTGGCACTATTTCCAGATAATATCCTTCCTCAATTTCTTTGAATGTTTTAGCTTCAGCGGGGGTAGGATTAATATCAACATGTGTGGGAGGATCATAGGTCGTAGGATTCACGGGTGGAATATTAGCTTTGTTAATTATATTACTTCGAGCTTCCGAGTTTTCAGTTTTTCTTCTTCTTTTCTTGTCTGATTTCTTTTTTACTTCCTGAAACCCATCTGACATATTAACATCTATAGTAGGTTCGGCTATTTTGGTAGAAGCTTGTTTATTTATGAATGTTACAGGTGTGGGAGAAAGCACAGGATAAACCATAGTGGTATTAGCAGGAGGAGCTGTGTTTTTCATGGTTGCTAATTCCCCAGATTTAGGATTAGGGTTGGCCTCATTTTTTTTATTATTGTTTTTATTGATAATGGGGCAATCACGGCGGAGATGTCCTTCTTTTTTACATAAAAAATAAGCATTCAGACCCCCAAGGATTTCCAGGGGGAAAGAAATGACCTCTCCAAGAATGTTAATCTCAAGAGTCGAAGGTATTTCTATACCAGGTTTAATCGAAACTAAAGCCCTGGCGTCCATGTGAGGAACTAGCCTAGAAGATTCATCAAATCTAATGACTTTTCCAAGTGGTTCGAGGAGTTGAGTAATGAAACGCCAGAGATATGGGGGCAGATTTTGACAATGATCCATCTTGGTGCCGATAATGCAAGCACTTCTTCATGGATGGCATCCGGAGTCCATGCCAACGCACGAAAGGTAGCATTACCAACATTCCAATATTGCCGTTTGAGAACAGCTTCCTGTGCTTCCGTCGTTTTGAAGAATATGACAAATAAACCCTTCTGCAGTTGCCTACAGAAGGATATGCTATGCCCTAATTTCAGATTCCAATAGTTGTAAAACCAATCATCAAGAAACTTCCTAGCAGGGCATCTATCGATATCAACAGCAACAAAGAAAATGGCATAGTTTTTTAATCTGCTTTTTTCCTTCTCAATTTCCCCAAGCATTTCCGGATTAGGCGATATGGAAAAAGACTTCAAAGTATCCATAGAACCCTTACCTGGTTTGGCGTTTTCATGCTGATGCGAAAGACAGAACTTGGCCGAAGCAGCGACCGTGGTGTTAGCCACCGCTTCAGAGAAATTTTTAGCAGATGAAAAAACATTGTGTTTACCATTTTCGCTGTTAATTGTTTTAGATGCAGGGGAGGCTACGGATTCATTAATGGGCGTAATAGCAGGAGTAAAGACTTTCGCAGAAGGTATTAAAGGCGGTTCAGACATATTATATTTTTAAAATAACAGTTGCGAAACGGAACGTGCACACCTGTAACATCTGGGGAGGAGCGTAGAAGATGTGGACGCCACGATGCACCGCTGAGTCAGCTTACGAAAATGAGCCGCGAGAAAACGCAGATCCAAACTTTTTCATCCTTTTCTCTTCTTAAATATATATTGGGAAAATATTAATATTAATATTAAATTACAAAATAATATAATTTAAGTGTTTATTTTTTCAAAATAGAAAATTTTAATAATATTTTTTGTTTTATTGAATTCGCTATTATAAAACTTCTCTTACTTTCATTCTTTCATTATCTATTTCTATCTTTTTATATAAATTATGTCATTTAATAATAAAAAAATAAGAAAGTCCAAAAATAAAATAAGACAATTTTTGAGGTGAATTTTTTGAAGCAAGCTTTCGGATGTGACAGTGGATCTGGGTGACGTGGAAATTCCGTGCTACTGCTTTGTGGAGGAGATTTTCTCCTCCACGCGGTTTGCCTCTCTCTCCTCTACGTTTCATTAATTTTGCTCTGTTATTGTGTTTATTGTTGTATTGCTTTCGTCCCATGAAGCCGGGATCTGACGGTAGGAATATTAATTCCCCCAACCCTGCGTCTATGGCTATTCCTTCTCCTAAAACTGTTAATCCCCCACCTGCAACTGCTACTCTGCCCCCTAAGAAATCCTTCGCGGAAACAATTGCTCCTTCCAATAATGGAGTCTCCTCTGATGTGCGGTTTCTTCTGGTGGTTAGAGGAGAAAGATCAAGCGAAGAAGGTAAGTGCTCTTCCATTGCCTTGAATGAGGTTGACATTTCTCCAAATGATGCAATGTTGAAGGAAATAGCCTTAGAAAAGTTCAGGTTGTGCGATACTGCTATTTTATTTGCTTGTGTGGATTTGGATAAGTGCCCTCCCAGGAAATTCCTTGATGGCTGGTTCCACAATCTTTGGAATCTGAAATTAGGCTTCAAGATCTCCTTTTGTCGCCAGATCCAAAAAGGATTGTTCATTATCTTCTTCAATAACCATGAATCCCAGTTGGAAGCCCTAAAAATGTAGTATTGGAGGGTTGGAAAGACCTCTTTCCAGGTGCTCGCTTGGACTCAGGAGGCTGTTAGCGAAGAGGTGCTTGCCTTATCTTGCTCGAGATGGGTTATCCTTAAGGATGTCCCTCCATTCATGTGGCATTTCCTACCTCAGCTTCTTTCTCCCTTTGGAAACATTATCCGAATTGATGAGACTACCAGGCTTGTCTCTAACCTTGATGCCAAGATGCTTGTCTCGATTAAGCCCAGTGTTGACATCCCGCAAAAAATTAACCTTAACATTAATGGTGATTGTTTCTCATGCCTGGTGGAGATCCTCGGAGGATTAAATGTGTGTTTCCTCTGCAAAAAGGAAGGCCACCTTAGAAATAATTGCCCTATTATAACTAAGAAGAAACCTAACTCGAACCCTGGGGAAACTAATGTTGAAACACCTATTACAGAGGAAATGGTACCTAATCCTACCACTCATGTTGCGAATACTTCAATCCATAACCCTAATAAAAATTTAGTTGATTGTTCTGGTACTTGTATGGAGATTATTAATTCAGAGAATAAATCCACCTCAAACCCTAATCAACGCCCCTCCTCCAAGCCGGTCAATCCCTCAACTGCCTCAGTTCATATCGCCAACCTCCCTGACAATGATGGTTTTCAAACTGTTAACAACAAAAAATGTAGGCGGAAAAATGCTCAGCAGCTTGCCTTGGAACAAATTTGTAATGGTAACCATACTTCCAATCCTTTTTTGGCTTTGACTTCCCCTACTCTTTTGATTGAAGATACGCCTTCCAAACCTAATGATCTCAAAGTTTTAGAGCAACCCACTCTCATGATTGAGGATGTTCCGACTCCCGTAAATTTGCATCAGGAGGAATATTTCAATAGCACTGGTCAGACTGGTGATGTTACCATGAGTGAGTTCCCTACAACCAAGATTAGAAAGTCCAAGTACCCTAATCTTGTTGCAGGGCCCCCTGCTGATGATAACACCACCAGCCCTCCCATATCTATGCTTATTATCAAAGTTATTTATGTCAATACTGATCCTGCTAATACTCAAATTCAGGCTCCCTCTGGATCCCATATTAGTGGTGACTCTGGAAGGAATAAAACTCATTTAAGTAGTATTCAATTTAATAAAATTGAGGAAGATGATGATCTGCCGTTGGGGTGTAGTACATCTAAAAAGAAGGGTAGACCTATTGGCTCTAAGAACAAAAATAAATATGGAGAGCTTAATGCTCCCCCTACTAGCTCTATTTTTCCTTCTTCATCATGAAGTGCATCTCCTAGAATATTAGAGGCCTCGAGTCTCCTGATAGGAAGTTTGTTATCAAGAGATTTTTGATGGGCCATAAGAATATTGATTTTCTCGTGCTGCAAGAGCTAAAGGTTGTTGATTTCTTACTTAATTCTACTCTTGATTGTATATGGAAAGATGCTATCAAAATTTGCACTACCCATTCTAAAGGGAAGGGTGGAGTTGCTCTGCTTATCAACCCCTGTTGGGATAGTTATATTCAATGCTCTGGTAACTCTCCTTGTAACTGTATATCCTGGGCTATAATTTATTTTAAAGGATCCTCTTTTGGTGTTTTCTCTCTATATGCCCCTAATGACTCCAAGGAAAGAATTTCTCTTTGGGATTGGTTATATAATCTCCCTGATATCCTCTGGATTATGGCTGGGGACTTTAACATGGTTGAAAACCAGGATGATAAGTTTGGGGGTTTACCCGGTTTACCCTTTGAGAGAAACACCCAGAGAAACCCCATTGGGATCGCCTTAAACAACATTTGAATCTCTTTGATCCCCTTGAAGGCCTTAAATTTAAGACTTCTAGTCTCTGGTTTACCTGGTGCAACTTCCAGCAAGGACATAGCCGGATTTACTCTAGGCTTGACCGCTTTTATGTTAACTCTAACTATTTCTCCTTCTCCCCTAATCATCAAAACTCTCCTGTTCTTGCCTCCCCTTCTACCCTCTCTGATCACCTCCCCATTGTTACGTCTATTAACCTTAGAAACTCTATTGATTTTTGTAATCCCTATAATAAAAAGTTCATTCTCAATACTTCCCTGTTGAAAGATCAGGATGTTCTTATTGCCATCAGAATGGTTAGGTCCTTCAATTTATTTATTCAATTCCCCTCCCAAACTATTCGATGGAATATGAATGTTTCTTCTTGGAAGAAAATTCTTCAAACCTTAGGGCAGAAGAAGGCTAAGGATTATAGATTGCATGAGAATCTCCTTAATGATCGGCTTCACATTGCTAAATGGGAAGTCCAGATGAATCCCACCTCTATCGTTCTTATAGAACGTGTTTCTCAAGCAAGGGACTCCCTTAGGAAGCATCAGCAAGTTAAAATTAGGGGGGCCATTGTTAGAGCTCGCAACCATTGGCTGTAATATGGTGATAAAGGTTCCAAATTCTTCTTCAACCTCTTGAAACAAAAACAGAGCAGAGAAAAGGTTGACAGGATTGTGGTTGAAGATCAGGAACTTCTAAACATTCATGATATCACTGAGGCTTTTGAAAGCTTTTATAAAAAATTTTTACTTCAGAGGATAATGATGTCTCTAGAGATATTAGAAATAAGTGCAAAGCTATTATTCCTAGGAGGATTTCTGATGTGGATGCCCTCTTTCTTAAATCCAGGGTCTCCCTCCAAGAAATTACTGCTGCTATTTCTGTGCTTAAAGATAACAAAGCCCCTGGCCCTGATGGCCTTCCTGTTGAATTTTATAAGGCTAATATTGACTGGATTGCTAAAGATCTCTATGATCTCTACTCTAAAGCCTATGACTCGGGTACCCTTGGGAACTCCATCAATATGGGAATTATTAAGCTTATTCCTAAAGATGGGGATAAATCTCTCATTAAAAATTGGCACCCTATCACGCTCCTCAATGTCTCCTATAAAATTCTTGCTAAAACCTTTGCTTCCCGTCTTGTGAATATCCTCCCCAACTTTATCTGCTCCACCCAAATTGGCTTTATCAAGGGGAGGTATATCCTGGAAAACCTCATTACCAACTGGGAATCTATGGAATGTTCCAAGTCCTCCAACTAGAATATTGCCATGTTTCTCCTCGATTTTGAAAAATCTTACGACAGAGTCGAGTGGGATTTTATCCTAACCATTCTCAAGGCGTTTGGCTTCCCTGATGAATTCTATAGATATGTCCAAGTCCTCCTTAAAGATTCCTTTGCCCTTATTGAAGTTAATGGTAATCTCTCCCATCTTATCCCCCTTTCCTGATCCATTAGGCAAGGATACCCTCTTTCCATTTCCCTCTTTGTGATTGCCTCTGATGATTTATTTTACCTTCTCAGAGATGATACTCTGTCTCCTAAAGTTCAGGGAATTACTCTTCCTGATGATTCTGAGCTTCTTAATATTCAGTTTTCTGATGATACTTCGCTCTTTCTTGAGCTCTCTAATCGTAATATCCACTGCCTTACTCAAAAGCTTGATATTTTTGGGAAAGCTTCAGGAGCCCGCATCTCCAAATCCAAATCCATCCTTCTTGGGTGGGATGAGGAACCCCCAGATTGGCTTCTATAGACTGGCTTTTCCTAGGGTGGTCCTCACAAAATTGTGTGTTACCTTGGCATCCCTTTCTCCATCTCCCCCTCCCTTAAGGATATGTGGCTTTGGATTAAGGAAAGAATTAACAAGAAGCTTAATAAATGGGATAATAGAGTGTTGTCCCTTGCCGAAAGAGTCTAAGTCTGTCAAAAGATCCTCTCTTCTTATAGCATTTATTACTCTTCTGTTTGGATGTTTAGTAACTACCAGGTGTTTGAAATTCAAAAGGCTATCAGGAGATTCCTGTGGTCTGATGGGAAAGGAAAAAGAAAAGCCCATGCTGTCAAATGGAGCTGGTGCCATGTTGACAAGAAGCTTGGTGGATTAGGTCTGAAAGATCTCAGGCAGCAAGGGATTTCCCTTGCTGCTAAATGGATATTCCAGGCCCTTGATGGTCAGGAACCTTGGAAGGTGTTGATAAGAAATAATATTTAGGCTGGTGTCCCCAAGCATGCTAAAACTTGGAAAAATCTCCCCTTTTCTGATCTTGTTGTTGGCTCATTTCATGTCTCTGTCCATGGTACTTGGGCTTTTAAATATATCTAGAAGGCTTGGGAACATGTGTGTAGATTCATTTACAATTCTAAGTTTGATAACAACAACTCTCTGCATGGTGAAAGGTCTATCTGGTGGAACCTTCATCATAATGGGAAGCCTCTTGCCTTAACCCAAGGCTATTCTGTTAGATTTTGGCATAGCAAAGGGATTAAGTGTTTTATGGACATCTTGGATAATGACAAACTTATGAGCTGGCAAGCTATTAGTACCAATTTTGACCTCCCTACTTCGCACAAAAGGACCTTTAACATGGTCAAGAATGCTTGTTCCCTTCTCAATCTTCCCCGCAGTAGTGATGTTGATTCCCACAGGTACCTCTCATTCCGTTGGGACGATGGTTCTCTCCTCCCTAAATTTAAAGCTAAAGACATTTATAAAGTCCTCTAACGACTCCTCAATTTTGCATCACCTCAATTCCATCTGGTATTTTAATACTAACCCCCCTGAGTGGTAGAAAACTTTTGAGAAATTTTGGAAGTCTCCTATTCCCCCCAAGATTAAATGTTTCAAATGGCAGCTTTTTCTGGATAGACTGCCTATTAAAACTCAACAAGGTGGCTCTAATACTTGTCTTGTTTGCAAGATGCCTGAGAGTATAAGGCACATTTTCTTTGAATGTTCTTTTGCCAGGGAAGTTTGGATTCTTTTTGGGATTTCCATAACTGGACATGCTTCTACTTTTGATATTATTACTAGATCTATACTTGGTCTTTAAAAAGATGCTAATCTTTTCTAGCATATTCTTTCTTCTTACATCCTTTGGTTTATTTAGAAATATAGAAATGAGGAAAAATTTCAAGGCAATGGCAGAACTCTTACTGTGTTTCTTAGGAAACTCATACATTTTAAAATTATTTCGTAGGTTTGGTGTGTGATGCGGCTTGAGAAGGAGAAGCTGCAAAGATTTCTCCACGATGGACATGCCACCATGTTTATCTACGAAATGAACAATGGATTTGAATGGGCCAACATTGCTAACAACCAGTCTGCCTTTGACGATGTTCTTAAAAAGATGCTTAAGGAAATCAGGGATACTAGAGGGCCCTATTTTGATAAACTTGAATTATTTGCTCATGTCTTGGAAAGAAAGAAAGTTGTGTGGATGGAGGGTGGTCAAGGTTGGACCCCCTGGGTTGAAGACTATAATGATGTTCTCCTCTGACTGTTATTGGCTCCTTTTTGTTACTTATATTCTCGATAATTGTTATCCGTGGTGATCTATGTCCTACTATGTAATTGTTATTTTGATCTGAACTTGGTGGGTTGAGGCTCTGCCTCCCCGCTCCTCCTATTGTACTCTCCTTTTTTGATCAATCGATATATAATTCAAAAAAAATTAGAAAAATAATAATATAATTTAATATAATCACAAACACTTAAACATATAAAGCGTTCAAAAGAAATCTTAAATTTTATAAATTTAATTACTTTATAAATATAAAATAAAAATAAATAAAAAGTACATTGATAAAAATGCAGGACCACTATTCTTCTTATAAAGCAAGACACCTCATCATATTTTGTGGGTACCTTCTCTCCTCCAAACATAATGTCAAGAAATATGTTTGTATGATATTTTTTAATTTTATCTTATACATCATCTTTGTAAATGCTAATATTTTTTCATATTATAATATTTATGTATTATTAAATTATTTATATATATTGTAATGTGTAAAATAAAAAATACTTATATTGAAATATGTTATATTATTTATCTACTATGAAACATTATAATAATCGTATATATAAATTATATTATTTATTTATATAATATATATTTATATATAATATATAAAATAGAAATATTGATTATTCATAAATATGATATATAACATAAAAATAAAAGAACAATACCAAAAAATTTCTTTTTGAAATTGTAATAAATCTTATTGACATTCATGTCCTCATTCTCCTTAATCCTACCCCTTACACCTTCATTAGTTGGGTACCAAAAAAAATAAAAAAGTTTATTAGGTTAGTCGAGTTGATAACCATGATGGTGACTAGCTAGATAGAACTTGAAAATTAAATAAGAGTTTTCAATTTTTTCAAGGGTTGACCTAGTAAAATAGAGTAGGGAGGAGTTGTATGTAGGATATAGTTGACAAACACATCTATCTGATGGGTGAGTAATAAGGAAAATAAATTTATTTTAAATTTTTGTTTCTCATTTTTGTGTAGGGTCTTAAAATAATTTTGGTTCAACATACCATCACATCTTCTTCTTTAGTATCAGATTCTAATGGATGGACTTTATACTCTCCTACATTAAAAGGTATAAAGTCTAGTGACCCCGAATCATCCTCTAAGACTAATTCTCTGGGTGAAGGAGTGTCTTTAGAAAGAGATGGTTTAACCATTTGGATTCTAAAAGGAATTGAAGAATTCAAAGAAGATTTAAATCTTCCATCCATTATATACAAACAACTTTGTAAGTTCTTCTTAGCTTCTAAGGTGTACGTCTATTGTGAATGAATTTGAGAGTGCAGTGCAGAGTAGAAGTGACTGCTTGCATAACATAAATATACAATATTCTTAGAAGAAGGTTGCATACGATAGTATCGATCATGACAAGGATAGGTGTGAGTAGAGTCATAACATTTACTATAATAGACAATGCAATTGTACCTAACAACTATCTACCAACATTATCAAATCTATAAATAGAGATAAAATCAAGTTGAATAAGAGAGGTATACACCTTGACTTAATGTAATAGGTTTATACTACATACATTCAGACCTGATCCATTATCACATATGGTATTTCTTATTGTATTATAAAAATGGCCACAATATTCATAAGAGAATCATATTGGTTTTGAACTTTGAAAGATGGTAACTCATGTTGTGAAAACATAATATTTAACTTTATTGGATGGACATGTACACTCTAATTAGACCACTACATCAATCAATCTCAAAGAAGATGGAACTGATATCTTGTGAAAAACCTCTTGGAGCATCCCACAGTACGTAGACAAAGTTTAAATCAACTCCCAAAGGGATATCCTAGCTAGAGTAGCATAAAGTTGTTTAACAAGATCACACTGGTATCTAAGGTGTTGAGTAAGACTAAGTGTGGAAGAAATCACAAGTTGAGAAGCAAGGGGAAAAGAAAAAAGGAAAAAATTTCACATGATTAGGTTGATTATTGTTTCTTGTGTTACACATGTGACAAAATAAATTATACCTATGTGTTTGCATTACACTTTTTGGTTCATCCTAACATTTTGGGTGAGTTAATTTATAAATTTTGGGTAATAGTTAAGAGGTCTAGTTGGATACTTACCACCTTTACTGTTAGATCTAGCTATGAATCCACCCAAGATCAAAATGGTTGAAGGAAAGAAAGACTAAGTCCAGAGATAAACAAAACTCAATGCTCCCTTAGCACTGAACAAATGCTCATGTAAAGATGAGCTAGTGAACATAGAAAAGGGGGAGGTGGGCTATTTTTCTAGAAAAATAAAGGTATATAATTTTAAGAGGAATAATAATTATCAATACCCTAAAATAGGTAGGAGTTTTACCTACGTGGTAATGTGAAATACATAATTTTTCCAACTTAGGAAAAAACAAAGAAATGGTTATGGGAGGTGGAAAGTAAATCTATAATAGGGTGAGACATTCAACTACCCAAAGGTGGGTGTGAATGACACTTGTAATTATATGATTATGCCATGTGTCCTCATTCTAACAATTCTAATATAGCCTAAGAAAGCTTAATATATGTGTAGAAAAAATAAATATTCAGTTAATAAAACGTAAATATATTTTAAAAATACTCTTATGGACTCTTAAATTAGTGATTTATTATTTGTTTTGAACATCATTTATAAAAGATTTAAATGATAATTTTGTAGATATAAATTTACGTATTACATGCTTAAGTGTGTGCATAAATATATTAATATGAGCCCATGATTGAGGATCATGCTGGTCTCTTGTGTGTGTATATATATATATATATATATATATA
>MU226557.1:328806-358119 GCA_018584345.1 Thuja plicata
TATATAGATATATATATATCTTGCCTATGACGGTTATGGTGGGGGAAAAAGAAACCATTTTCATCATTCTTTCTTCCCATAGTCATCAGGCTACATCTCGAAGGTTTGGGGATACGACATACATTCTGATGGGATGGACTAAGCTCCAAACAAAACACACCATTTGAAGACAAAGAAAAAAAAAGTCAAACTTTTTTTTTCCCAAATTCGCAAAAACACAATGATTTCATTGTAGTTTTCAACCACAAAATATGCAGATCATGAAGAATAGATGCAAAAGATTTCACAAAAATCTGTTAGGTTTTCTGGTTTTTTAAATTTGGTCAATGGTACATTTTGAAGGGAGCTTAGCCATGTCCCATTATGACTGGTAATTTTCATAACCATTTCACATTCCATAATTACTTATGAGTAATCAACTACGTTTTTTTTGTATTAAGTTAAATTTATTACTTATGTGGTTAGGAAATATTAAGTGTTAATTAAAAAAAGCTTCTTTTGTTCTTTCTTGCATGGCTTTAATGACATATGATTAAAAGATGTGTTTCCTCCTTTAAAACTTTTTGTTTAGCTCCAAAGGATTTTACTTGTAAAATAAAACATAATATATGCATGTCTCGAATCCGTTACCAAGTTATTTCATCACCATAGATTAAACAGTTGTCACATCCTCTCCAGCGGTTTTATTTCTTGTAACAAACTATGGTTAAATACTACCATTGTCATGCTATTTAATCGTGTATCCTTATCTTATGCAATAGCCAATCTATTCTTTAAGTGAATCTATTATGTATTCTTAAATTTTGTTGTCTAAGTATGTCTTTCGTAAGCCTTTCATATCTAATTTGGTAAGTGTCTCTTTATTTGGGGAAATTATTTACATACGTAATTTATTTGGGTTATAAGTCAAATGTGCATTTGACTTATCTTATAGTTTAAATATTGCTTTGTTTTAGGTATATATTCTCTTCCTCAAATATTCTTTTCTTGTCAGCCTTAGCTTTAATTTCTAATTTTTTGGATTTGTTGAAAGATTTGTTTGTGGTTCACCTCTGGTATAGTGTGGTGTCTTGTGGTATCCCTTGAGTATCCTTATGAAATGTTGTCAAAATTTATTACGCGTCTGTGAATTCATGTTTGGTAGCATTGTGTTTTCCTGTGATGTGATTTAATGTGTGGTGTGGGGCCTTATGTTATCTCCTAGCACAGTGGAGTGGGCCTTCAGGTTCCACGTGGTTGGGTGAAAAATGTTTTTCCATCAAGGCTCATTGTTGGCTCATGATTTTGGTTCATGGCTTTTGATAGTCTCTGCAACTTTGTTGTATCTTCATACCAGCTACTTGAGAGATGATCATTATTATAAATATATCATATGATGTAAAGTGGATTCTAGCATTGTAAACATATATTCTTGTTATATGGTTGCAATTATGTTGTGCTCGTGTAATGAGACCTATCATAGAGATGTACTATTTAGAATTGAATAGACTAATTATGTATTTGATTATCATCATTATGTAATAGATTAGTTGCATACAGATTAATGAGTTTAGCATTATCGATTTGATATTTCCATTTTATGTTTTAATTTTTAATTTGTTTATGCATTTGTAGTAGCGACGTCAGGGAACCTAAGAGGATATAGTGAGGTTATTTTAATGTTATAAATTGTTCTATCATGATTTAGTGCTAATTTTAGATGTGTACTTTAAAACAAAATGTGTCATGTTTTTTAGAAGTTTTATGTTATCCTCTTGGGTTCTCTGGCGGGGCGTTACACTACCCCAACACCCCCTTAAGTATAGCTAAGGTAGATGAAAATACAAGGATTAATTAGTCTTTCCCCTCTCTTCCTTTTGCTCCACGTATAGAGCTCTTCTTTTAGATCTAGTATTAGGTGCAATTGAGGATTCACCATTTACACCACTAAAATGTTCTCCTTGCCAATTAAAAAATGCAGTCTCATTAGGTTGTTCATCTTTTTGTGGTGCTGACCCACTAGAAGATGCATCCCAATGAGTGCCTGATGCATTTTGTATCATGAGGGCTATGTTCATCAAACTATTCAAACATCTAGCTTGATTGTGAGGTTGATTGTAGGGAAAACACCATTCATTTTCTATTGCTAGGTTGTTTTGTGTTGGAACTATATCCCTGACTAGATTTGCAGAATTAAGAGGTGATGGGTTGTAAGGCTGAAATGGTCTTTGGTTCAAATTTTGCCTCTGACCTTGGTACTTTCCTTGGTATGGTGGTTTGTTTTGTTGATAGGACTGTCCCTGCCCTTGATACTTATGATTAGGACTTGAATTTTGTTGTTGGAAGGGTGGCCTAAGCCCTTGATTCTATTTTTGATATTTATCAACTCATTACCAAAATTTTGTAACAAGCTCTTAATCTCTTGTAGTTCTTCAGAAGGGCTTGCTATTAATTCCTCATTGCTTGAACTAGCTTGAGGTTCTATGGCAGTAGGTATATGGGTGAATGGAGGAATATGTATACGCATATTGGGCTGAATATCAATGTAGATAGGCATGGGTGGCCTTAGGCCTATCTTACCAGCTTGAATTAGACAATTCTCTATTTTAACAACTATATCAAAAGCTTGGGGTATTGAGGTGCCTCCCAAAGACTAAATCATGACAGTCTATCACTATTTAAAATTTTCAAAAAATATAGAAAAGTATAATTTATTGAAGGCCTTATAGAAATAGGAATCATATTCCATGTCTTAAGAAATCTGTTATTGAAATCTATCATTTGTTCTTGAGGGCCTCTTTTTATAGTAGTGAGTTGCTCTACTTGGGACAAATGATCTGACTTATCTTCAAAATATTTGTTGAGGGAGTATCCAAGTCTGTCCCATGAATCAATGGAGCCAACTGCTAAAGTTTAAACCACTCTAGGACTTTACCTTTCAAGGAGGCTGGCAACAACTTGGTAGCCATATCTTCCTCAGTGACATGGTGTATATTACAAATGGTAGCCACATCTCTGACGTGCTCACAAGCTGTTGTGTGGATTTCACCCATGAAATCAAGAAAGCTTTTTAATGCTGCTAGAGGTACATCATGGTTTTGAGAAAAATTTAATGGGCTACCCTAATTGAAGGATATAAATGCAAATTGTCTTTCTATAGTAGGGACTAATATTTTTTGAATAGCAACTGTATGGGTTGCACGTGAACCAGTAAGTGAAGTTGAATCTCTTAGAAATTCCTTGCTTAAATACCTTCCTCTCCTTCTTGAATGAAATATCAAGGGTCTCTCCTCTACTAAAGGTAGTGTATACTGTACTCTCCTTGTAGAGGGTGTGTTTTGGGATGATCTCCCTTTTCTTCTTGTTGGAGACAAGTGCAAAAATTTAGAAGGCTTTGAGCTTCTTGTTTCTATCTTTCTCATAAACTTTAGTAGGACTGGATCTTCTTGTCCTTAACCCTAGTGGAGTCCCCAGTTATGCCTTAAAGAGAACCACTCTAGATTAGTACTATGTAATCAACATATCAGAGACAACATAGCCTTTTTTTAAAAATGAACTTATTTTGTAGTCCAACCGGTCGTGCCAGAAATGTTATACACCAAATTTGCACCCTACTAAAATTGAGATTCGAGTGAGCTAGTATAACATGGGAATCACTTCCAGGTTTTGGGACCTTTTCCAACTGAAGTTACACCTCAAGATTCTTGGTCAGTTCCTCTTGGATAATCACCTACTTTTATTTTAAAAATTGAAAGTAAACTTGGGAGGAAAATGGATAGAAGGAAAACTGAAAGACTGAAAGCAATAACTTAATCTATAAGGTGATACACCAAAAATAACATGAATCATAACATAATGACTAAAAATTAGCATGAAATTCCTAGATTAGGACAAGTACAACTTTCTGAATAGGCTTACAAAAGTGTTAAGTATCAAAGTTGGCTGGAAGAGATACACTAGAGGTGATCAAAGCAAAGGGTTGATTGATGAAGATTTTGAAGCCTTGAAAAACCTGAATTTTGCCCTTGATCTGAATACACCCAAGAAAAAGAAAACTACATCTTGTAGCAGACCTTCCTCACCTCCTGCCACCCCTGTTGTGTCACTAGTTCTGCAAGTTGTTATCCCTCCAGGTGTTGTAATACCCTCATTTTTCAATATCCAACCTCTTAATTTTAGATTCCCAACCATGGTCGTGAACCAACGATGGGGAAAAAATATAGGTCCTTTAAATCTGGGTGCAAACCCTTCGACCACTTTACCCAAGGGCGCTAACCAAATCTTTCCTAAGTTCAATGGAGATGGAAAAATGACCATAGAATACCACCTCAACACTTTTCACACTACATGTGGCATTATCAGTGTTTCAGCTCAAGAAATTACATTTAGACTTTTTGTGAAAACTTTGACAGATGTTACGACTAATTGGTTCAACCACTCACCTCATGCCTCCATAACCAGTTGGGATGATATGAAGAATTCCTTTGAGGCAAGATTTAAATCCCCTAATAATGAAATCTCGGTATTGCTTCAATTGAGCCAATTGAAGAAGGAGATACACGAACCTATGTGGGAATTTGTGGTGAAGTTCAATAGGATATTGCAGAGGATCCCTAAAAATTCTTTGCCTAGCAATGAGAACAAGAAAATATTCTTTATTATTGCAGTGCCACTTGATATAATTTTTCATTTGTTGAAGTATAGAGTGGCTGATTTAAACGTTGTGCAAAGACAAGTCATTCATCTTGAAGACACATTCATCACAACAGGGAAGTGGAAAATAGAAGTTCAATCTTTGGGAACCTCCTCCTCTACTCTGATAGATCCTTTGATGCAGAGACTAATGAATGACATGGCAATTCTCAAAAGGTGTAAAAATAGAGTTGGTTCTTCATATCAATCTCCCTATCAGGATGCCAATCACAAGAAATATAATCAGTCTCATGGTAAAACCCCTCTCTTAATAGGTCCACACCCTAGGCTGCAGATCAAGGCTGCACCAAAAGAGAACATGTGTTCGTTTCACTTGAAAAATGATCATGACGGTGAAGCATGTCCTGACTGGTTGAGGTGTCTTCAAATAAATGTAATGAAAGATACTATTGGGATAAAAGAGTTTCAAGAAGAAAAGAATCCTTCTAAGATTAGGCATTCAGGTTCTTTTTCTCTGGAGTATGAGTCTGATTCTGAAAGAGGCAGAAATATCCTGGCAACTTTGTAAGATTTGTCATGTGCATTCCTTACTAGGAATCAAAGGAACCAGAAGTTCACTTATGGTGTTGGTACATCTGATGCTTGTCCCAAAGGAAAAGGGTCTAGAAGTAGTGATGCTTCCTCAAATCTGAAGTGGTCATGAGTTAGAATTCTACAAAGAAGTAACACAACCCCATCCCCTCCTGCTTTTGATTTTGTCAAGTTTTGTAAATCCACCTCTATCTTAATCTCTTCGGCTGAGTATCTAAGGATGAAACCTAAGGAGCTTGACAAATTAGTTAAATATGTGAAAGGGGAATTAATTTCAACCACCCAAATCAATAAACCACTCATAGGAGAAACCACTATAGTCAAAGAGCCTCCTATTTTTGTATCTAAAGACACCCTATAGACACCTGAAGATCCTCCTAGTATTAATATAGTAGAAAGTGAAATAGAAGAGAAGAAGCCTAAATCTTTCTATATCTCTTTACTTTTAAATGGGAATAAACTAAGAAATTGTATCACAGACTCTAGCGTGTCTGATAATATAATGCCTACCCTAGTTGCCAAAGCCCTCAGCCTCACCCTCACTAAGACATTTGGTCAGTGATATTCTATGGACGGGAAACAAGTGCCGCTGAAGGGCCAAGTTAAAAATTCACAAGCTATCCTTGTTGCATGCCCAAACAAGCAATTGAAATTGACAATTCTAGTTGCATATATCTCAGCTAGCTACAACATGTTGCTCAGTAGAACCTTCTGCAAGGACATGGGAGGTGACATAAGGATGGATTGGTCAGAGGCAATTATCCCAGTGGGCAAGAAAAATATATAACTTGAATCGAAGCCTAAAAAAAAATACAAAGTAGTTCCTTCTGACAATCCCAAGGCTCAAATCCTTTATGAGGAGTGCCATTTTTTTAATTATGTGATTATCCCTGAAGGAGGAACTAAACTAGTGGCCGAAGTTTCAGAAGAAAGAGGGATATGGAAGATGGAATTTGATGGTAGTTGTTCAAATTCAGGATTGGGAGTAGGAGTGGTGCTAATTCCTCACATTGGAAAACATATTCCTTTAGAAACACCAATAATACAGTTGATTACGAAGCATTGCTGCTAGGATTGGAAGAAGCAAAGTCTAGAGGGATCAAAAACATAATCGCAAAAGGTGATGTCAAACTAATCGTGAAGTAGGTAAGAGGTTAGTTTTCTGTCAAAAAAAATAAAATTTGAAGCACTACAGAAACCTAGTATAGGATGAACTCGTTTCTTTTGAATCTTTTTTCCATAGAGTTCATAACTCGAAGTGTAAATGCTAAGGAAGATTCGTTGGTGGTCTCTGCTTCATTGTTGTTACCACGTCCTTATTTTAAAGTACATAGTTATATAATAGAAATGATCTATAGAATGAGAGTGCCAAATAATGTACAAAAATGGTAGGTTTTTGACAATGATTCTCAGCTCAAATATTTCAATGGTTGTGCTCAGAATTTTGCTAATGTATATTTTGAAAGTTCTAGTAGTGAGTGCAAAGAAGTTTGTGAAGGTGTTGCAGAAGATGAGGGGATAATTCAATTAAAAGGGAACAAGAAATCCAAGGGGATGGTATCCATAGAACACTTGTTTCATAGGAGGGATTATAGTACAGTCAAAGAGAAGGTGCCACACTCTCATAATCCCAAGGAGAATGACAAGATTGATATTGGAGATGAAGGTGATCCTAAATGGATTTCAATAGGAAAAACATGCTCTTGGCAAGAAAGGAATGATCTAGAAAGGTTACTAAAGGAATACAAATATTTTTTTTCTTGGGGGTATGAAGACCTAAAAAACTTCAGAGACTGTCAGTTTAGACATCACATTCCTTTGAAGCCTAATGCTACACCTTTTCACCAAAATCTTATAAATTACAATCTGAAAGTATCTGAAGCTATATTGAAAGAATTGGAAAAGAAGCTGCAATCCAGGATTATGTTCCCCATTGATCATTCTACCTGGATTGCCAATATAGTGCTGGTGAGAAAAAGAATGGTGAAATTAGAATCTACGTCAATTTTAGGAATTTGAATCAGGCCAGTCTGAAAGAAAATTACGCATTACTAGTAATGGAACATGTTCTCCAGGTCATGTCAGAATCATAAGTAATGTTGATGCTAGATGGATATTATGGATATAATCTAATTAGTGTGGAAAAAGAGGATCAACACAAGACAAGCTTTATAACAGCATGGGGTACTTTTCATACAACTAAATGCCATTTGGCTTTATTAACATTGATGCCACATTTTAGAGGGTGGTGAACTCTTCTTTCGGGATCTGTGAAACATAATCATTGTAACATATTTAGACAACTTGATTGTCTATTCAAAAAGAAGGAATCACCACTTAAAAGACCTAGAGACAATGTCATGGAGGTGCAGAAGTCATGGTATATCCCTAAATCTAAAAAAAGTCCATTTTTTTTTGAAGAATGTAAGTTTTTAGGGAATATTATTTTGAAAGGAGTCAAAATTGATCCTGACAGGGTTAACACAATCCAGCAGCTTAATTTACCCTTTAATAGGAGTGGATTGAAGTCTTTCTTTGGAAAAGTGAACTTTTTAAGAGCTTTTGTCCCAAAATTTTAGAGACCACCAGGAACATGGTAGATATGATGAGTGAGAAACACCCTTTAAGTGGAATGAGGAAGGATGGAAGGCTTTCAATGACATCAAAGAAGAAATATCCCAAGCCCCTATGTTGATAAGTCTAGATTTCAAAAATGACTTCGTGATTTACTATTATGCATTAGAGAATACTATGTCTGACATTTTGATGCAAAAGAATGATAAAGGAAAAGAGGCACCCATTTATTTCACGAGCACATCATTGAAGAAACACAAGCTCAAATAATCTAAAATTGAAAAGCATGCCTTCGCAGTAGTAAAAGAACTAAAATAATTTAGGTACTATATGTTGCACTCACATTCCACTATGTATGTTCTAGAAACAATAGTAAAAAG
This sequence comes from Thuja plicata, assembly GCA_018584345.1. Classification (NCBI taxonomy): domain Eukaryota; kingdom Viridiplantae; phylum Streptophyta; class Pinopsida; order Cupressales; family Cupressaceae; genus Thuja; species Thuja plicata. Next base: position 336,984 of record MU226557.1, read on the forward strand.
TGTTTTGACACAAAAGGAGATATGAATGAATAATAGAGTTGTATGGGTAGCTAAAATTCAAGAATACAAACTAACCATTAAGCCAACAAATCTAGTATGAGGATGGGGCATGTGTAGGTTAATAGAAGAAAATGGAAAGCCATAAGAAGAGGGAGAAGATGAAGCTCATATGGTCCTATTGGTAAGTTTGATTTATCTTTGGTTCTCAAATGTGACATATTTCCTTACATATAGTGAATTCCCTAAACACTTGAGTCCCTGAGAAAGGTGCAATTTGAGACTAAAGGCATCTATGTTAGAATAGTCCCAAAGGATAACTGAGAGGGGGGGTCAATCAATTATCAACTAATTTAATTCTTTTCTCTTATTAACTCCAGAATACAATAAAGCAAATGCACATTCAGATAACACAATAGACAACACCATAATTTGGTTACGGGGAAACCAAATGGTAAAAACCCCGGTGGGAATTAACACCCACAATGAACTATACTTGTTTATAATAATCCCTGTTAGAAGATCTTGCAACCCTGTTAGCTTTTGTTCTTTACAATGCAATAATTATAATGACCTGGTTAAGGGTCTGACCCTGTTAGGAGTCTTTTACAAATAACCCGGTTAAGGGTGAGGACTCACTGTCCAAAAGCTCACTACTTTAATGGTTAAGGCTACAACCTTCTATAGAACAAATATGCACTATATCTGATGATGAACTATAGAGTAGACCTGCTATCTTGGTCAGTTCTAGTGTATTGTAATCTTTCACTTCTTCTTCACATAGATCCTTGATGAATGAAACTCAACTGATATTATTCTCTGCATTGTTCTTGATCTTTTCTTATCATTCACACTTAGCATTCCACAAATTACTTGATATAGGTATCTTCCTCAAAGTATAAGATCAAGGGACCTATTAGAAAACTCTTCATAACATCCTTGTTAGCTTTACTAATCATGCAAGCATAATTACAATTGCGCAATATAAACTGAATAGACGCGACGCTTCACTAAGTCGGCCTCACCAAATTAACTCTAACTTTGCAATCTTGTTGAAACACATTTGGCACCTTTATATAACTATCCTCAACTCATAACTTAACTTGAATATACACACACATATCCTGAAGATAGGTGCAACTCAAGAATCAATGCAATACATTGGCTCTATACAGACAAACTCCAGAAACTATAACTGCCGCATAACAGAATTACACAACACAACTGAAACTCCATATCTATGTCTTCTTGTATGAACAAAACATAAAAAACATGTCTACAACATGAACATAACCACACAAGGCTTGATAACATCATTCTGATAAGTACATACAAAACACTGCTATATATTATATGTTTTCATCAATGACAAACATAAAATCAACTAGCTACCATAAGTAAATCTCCAACAATCTCCCCCTTTGACATTGATGGCAACATATGATATTAAAAACATCTTCAGCACATGGTGTCTTCTTTCTTTTTACAATCTTCTCAATATCCTCATCAAATATTTCTCTACACTACTACAGCTTCTTTGTCTGTGTTTATACTCCCCCAGAGTATATGCTCCCCCTTACTATATACTCCCCCTTTGACATTAATGGCAAAGGGCACCATAAACAATTAGGTATAGGTACTACTCCAGAAGTAGAGTAGTCAACCATTCATCAGTCACTTAATGAATGATGTTCTTGCTACTTTATCTAATCAGACTCAGGAGAGGGAATTACTCCCAACTTCTCCTTGAGATACTCAAAAGTAACTTTTGATAAAGGCTTTGTGAAAATATCTGCCAACTATTCTTTGGTGCTCACATAGTCCAATTTTACTTCATTATCTACAAATTTTCTCTAAGAAAATGGTATTTAATCTCAATGTGTTTTGTCTTTGCATGCATCACAGGGTTCTTGGACATGTTGATAGTACTGGTGTTATCACAATGGATAACAATGGGATAGTCAACATGTATACCAAAATCTTTAACCATCTGCTTGATCCAAACCATTGTTGAACAATTCAATGCTTCTGCAACATATTCAGCTTATGTCATTGACTGAGAGATACAATTCTTCTTCTTGCTTACCCAATAAACCAACCTATCTCCAAGAAATACTGCTCCTCCAGAAGTACTCTTCCTGTCATCAAGACAACCTGCCCAATCTGCATCTGTATACACATGGATTTGTACATTCTCTGATTTAGGATACCATAAGCCATAGTTTATAGTTCCCTTTAGATATCTGAATATTCTCTTTATTTCCATTAGGTGATTCTATTTTGGTTCAACTGTAAATCTACCAACAATGCCAACTGCATTAGATATGTTTGGTCTAGATTGAGTAAGATATATAAGTTTTCCAATCATAGATTTATACAATTTCATATCAACCACTACGGAATCATCTTCTTTAGAAAGCTTGCTTCCTATTATCATAGGAGTTCATACTATATTACAGTCTTCCATCTTAAAAGTCTTCAATATTTCCTTTACATATTTGGACCGATTTATGAATATTCCTCTATCTGTCTGTTTTACATTTAATCCCAAAAAGTATTTTATATGACCAATCATTCTCATTTCAAATTCATTTTGCATTTATTTTGCAAATTTTGAACTAAGCTTGTCATTACCTCCAAAGATAATGTCATCAACAAATATGGCAACAAGTAGTAGTCCATCAGGTATCTCTCTTATGAATAGGTTACAATCTACTGCTCCTTTTTTAAATCCAATCCTGGTAAGATAACCATCTAGTCTCTCATACCAAGCTCTTGGGGTCTGTTTAAGTCCATAGAGTGCTTTCTTCAATCTGCATACCATATTTGGCTTATCTGATAGATTGAATCCTTCAGGCTGTTGTATGTAGACTTCTTCCTTCAAGTCACCATTCAAAAAAGCCAATTTAACATCCATTTGATATATTTTAAAATCCTTGAATGTTGCATAATCCAAGAACAACTTTATGGCTTCCAGTCTACTCATAGGGGCAAATGTGTCAGTGTAATCTATCCCTTCCCTCTGCGCATATCCTTTACACACTAGTCTTTCTTTGTTTCTGACCACTGTACCATCTTCATTCACCTTGTTCCTGAATACCCACTTTGTTCCAATCACATTTTTTTCACTGGGTCTAGGGACCAATTCCCATGTATCATTTTTATTATTTGATCTATTTATTCTTCCATTGCTTTCTGCCAATTAAAATCCTTGTAAGCATCTTCAACATTTAAAGGTTTAATCTGTGAAAGTAAACATACCTCTTTATCCACTGTTAAACTTTTTGCTTTTGATCTAGTCAAAACATTGTTGCTCTGATCTCCAATGATATCATCTTTTGAATGATACCTAGATGTGAACTTTGAAACTTTTGGTGTAATATCCTCATCTGTAATCTGTGATACTTCTTTGCTTGATTCAGGTTCATTACATGAAACATCAATGTAATCAAACATTTCTTCAATAATAGTGTCTTTACAGCTAGGCTTGGGTTCATCCTCAATCATAGGAGCATATTCATAGTACCTTTCTTGAACCATGAACTTCTCATCAATCTTTACATGAGACTTTCAATTATCTTCTTTAATCTCAAATTAAAACATCTGTATGCTTTGCTTCTAGTAGAGTAACCAAGGAAAATACCTTCATCGCTTCTAGCATCAAACTTACCTACACCATCATCTCTCTTGATGTAGCACTTGCTGCCAAATATTTTGAAGTATTTTACTGTAGGTATATTACCAAACCAAATTTCATAAGGTGTCTTATCCACACCTGGCCTAAGTTGTGTTATGTTGATAGTATAGACTGTTGTATTGACTACATCTCTCCAATAGGTGTTTTCAACTTTTCCTTCAATCATCATAGTGTACACTGTATCAAGTATGATCATGTTCCTTCTTTCTACTATACCATTCTGTTGTGGGGTTCTGGGTGCACTCAACTATCTTTTAATTCCATGTTCTTCATAGTAGTCATAAAACTGGTCAGAGGTGAATTTTCCTCCTCTATCTGATCTCAGACATTTTAGTTTTAATTCAAATTCATTCTCCACTTTGGCTTTGAATATTTTGAACTTATCAAAGGCTTCAGACTTCTCCTTTAAGAACACAACCCACATCATTCTTGAAAAATCATCAACAAAAAAAATGAAATACCTTTCTCTGTAATATGACCTGGTTTGAGTAGGACCACATAAATCTGTATGCACTAGGTCTAGCTTGTTTTCAGCTGAGTTTTGCTTGCTTCTGAAAGAGCTCATTACATGCTTTCCGATAACACATGCCATGTATATTGTGTCAACTGGTCTTGCAATACTTGGAAGATCTCTAACTGCCTTGACATTGCTTATCTTTACTATATTATCAAAATTGATATGACAGAGTCTCTTGTGCCATAACCAACTGTCATCCACTTTTGCAACAAAACAACTTACATCTGAATTGAGCTGGAAAACATTACCTTTTGTTTTGGAGCCTGATGTAATCATGTCTCCTTATTTGTTGCTAATAATGCATTTTTTGTCTTTAAATTCCAAATGATAACCTTTGTCAAGTAGCTGTCCAACACTTAGTAAATTGTGATGTAATCCATCAACATACAGAACATCATCTGTCTTGTTCTTTCCATCCAAGGTGATGGATCCTCTGCCTATGATAGGTTTAGGAGTGTTATCTCCAAATCTAACTATACCACCTTTGTACTTGTCTAGATGAACAAATCTATTTTTATCACCTATCATGTGATGAGAGCATCCACTGTCAATGATCCAATCAGTTCTGATGTTTCCTTTAGAAATTAGGGCTAACTCTCGTGTTTCCTTTTCATCTTCAATGTCCATATGCTCAAGAAATTTTTCCATGTCTTTAAGGGCAACAAATCCAATTTCATCTTCTCCTGAATATTCATTAGTTACACCTTCTTCAGCATGATAGCATTCCTTCTTGTATTTGGGTTTATAACCAGATCTGGATTTCTTTACTCTTGTAGGACACTTGGGTGCAAAGTGACTGATCTTGTTGCATGAGAAACATTTGAATGGAAGTTGTCCTTCATATTTTCCTTTGCCTTTCTTTTCTCTTTTAGCAATCATGGCTATGATTTCTTCTAGTTCTTCATCAACTTATTCTTTCTCATTATTGCTAGAGATGTGAGATTTCTTACCATGAACTGAAGCTTTGAAGGTTGTTTCACTTTCAGGTTCAATCTTCAATCTTGATATCTCAAATGCAGATATTTTACTGATCAAAGTCTCTCTCTTGAAGTCTTGTGAAAATTGCATGGTTTCCTCTAGAATACTGATCTTGTTCTCATAGTCTAATGTTAAAGTAGTCAATAGCTTGTCCATTATATCTTCTTCTGATATTTCTCCACCATTGTTTCTGATTCCAGAAACTGCTTCATTAATCCTCTGATTGTAGGCTCTAATATTCTGTTCAGGTATCATCTCAAGACTGTTGTATTTCTTTTTCCATGTCTTCCTATGCACATTCTTTGCTTGAACATCTCCTTCAAACATGTCTTCTAAATACTTCCATATTGTGTATGCCTTGTCTAATTTCTTGATCTCAGAAAATCCACTGTCAGATAGTGCACTTATAAGGGCTTCTTTGGAAACTACATTCGCTATGAATGTATCCATTTGTTTACTAGTAGCATCATCTCTTGATAGGTATTTTAGAGAAGCAATAACAATTTCTTGTGTAGCTATCTCAAAGGTGTCAAAACCAACACACTGTAGATGTGTTATCATTTTGTTCTTCCAACTTAGATAATTTTCTCCTTTGAACTTAGGACTCTCTTTTCTGAAGTAAGACATCTGATCTACCTTAAGCTATTAGGCTTCTTCTTCAAGGCACTTGGCTCTGATACCAATTGTTAGAATAGTCCCAAAGGATAATTGAGAGGGGGGGTGAATCAATTATCAGCTAATTTAATTCTTTCCTCTTATTAACTCCAGATTACAATAAAACAAATGCACATTTAGATAACACAATAGACAACACCACAATTTGGTTACGGGGAAACCAAATGGTAAGAACCCCAGTGGGAATTAACACCCACAATGAACTATACTTGTTTATAACAATCCCTATTAGAAGATCTTGCAACCCTATTACGAGTTTTTCTTTATAATGCAATAAGTATAGTGACCTGATTAAGGGTCTGACCCTATTAGAAGTCTTTTACAAATAACCCGGTTAAGGGTGCGGACTCACTGTCCAAAATCTCACTACTTTAATGGTGAAGGCTACAACCTTCTGTAGAACAGATATGCACTATGTTTGATGATGAACTGTAGAGTAGACCTTCTATCTTGATTAGTTCCAATGTATTGTAATCTTTCACTTCTTCTTCACATAGATCCTTGATGAATGAAACTCAACTGATATTCTGCTCTGCACTTTTCCTATATCTTTTCTTATCATTCACACTTAGCATTCCACAAATGACATGCTATAAGTATCTTCCTCAAAGTATAAGATCAAGGGATCTATTAGACAACTCTTCATAACATCCTTTTCGGATTTACTAATCACGCAAGCATAATTACAACCATGCAATATAAATTGAATAGATGCGATGCTTCACTAAGTCAGCCTCACCAAATTAACTCTAACTTTGCAATCTTGTTGAAACACATTTGGCACCTTTAGATAACTATCATCAACTCATAACTTAACTTGAATATACACACGCATATCCTAAAGATAGGCGCAACTCAAGAACCAATGCAATACATCAGCTCTATATAGACAAACTCCAGAACCTGTAACTGCAACATACCAGAATTACACAACACAACTAAAACTCCATCTACATCTGCGTGTATGATCAAAACATAAACAACATGTCTACAACATGAACATAAACGCACAAGGCTTGATAACATCATTTTGATAAGTACATACAGAACACTGTTGTATATTATATGTTGTCATCAATGACAAACATACAATCAACTAGCTGCTAGAAATAAATCTCCAACAGTCTAAGCATGTTATCTCTCAGGATGTATTGTATAGAAGAGGAGTTGATGGGACTTTTCTCAGATGTGTAGATGTTGAACAACAGAGAGAGTTATTAAGATCATTCCATGATGAAGCTTGTGGCAGACATTTTTCCTCCACTGTCACAGCCTTCAAAATCCTTTGGAACCATTTCTATTAGCCTAGGATGTTTAAGTACGCATATCACTATGTCAAAAATTCTGAGAAGTGCAACCTGTTTGTAGGACATCCACAACTGGCAGCCCTACCCCTCAAACTAGTTGTGGTAGATGAACCTTTCAGGCAATGGGGAATAGATTTTGTAGGACCTCTAAATCTGCCATCTAGTATAGGGCATGTGTACATCCTGACAGTTACCAACTATTTTACAAAGTGGGTGGAAGAAATCCCTACTAAAAGGAAGATTCTCAAGTTGTCTGTGATTTTCTAATGAACCATATTTTTGTTAGATTTGGAGTGTCGCAGAAGGTAGTAGCAGAAAATGCTACATATTTGTCTTCATAAGAGATCTTGATGTTCTGTTATGAACAAGGAATATCCCTAGTCCACTCATTAGATTATTTCCTGCAAGGGAAAGGTCAGGCGGAGTCCAGCAACAAGAATCTAGTTTCTATAATGAAAAAGTTGATGGGTGATAACCTTCATGATTGGCCAAAGAAATTACATGAATCTTTATGGGCCAATCAGACTACCCCCAAGAGAGCTGTAGGGATGACTCCTTTTGAGATGGTGTGCGGGGTAGGAGCTCATGTATCACTGCCTCTTGAATTGTCTACCGCCAAACTGCACTCTATGATTGAAGATCAATATTTTTGAAGTTCCCTAGAGAAATGGGTCATGTACCTAAATAAATTGGAGGAGAGAGAAAAAATAGTGGATCACATTATAGAACACCAGCTAAAGATAAAAAAAAAATTTGATATGAGGGATCGCACCCATAATTTCATGAAATGGGATGAAGTCTTGTTATGTGATACAAGGAGAGCGCCTAAAGGAGCTCATGGGAAATTCAAATATTTATGGAAAGGCCCATTCTTTATTTCAGAAGCAATTGGTTTGAATTCTTTCCTTTTTTCCTACCCAGATGGTATTAATTCTTCCTTTCCCTTACAATGGGAAAGACCTCAAGTTGTTCAAGTTGCGATCTTGTTCAAAACTCCCTTGTACATAGTAGCTAGTCTTTTCCCTACTTTCATTAGGTTTGGTTGTGTGTGTTAGTCCTTTCCCTTCTTTTTGTTTTGCGGAATCAATGATCTATGTTCTCTGCATATTCTTCAACATACAGTCCCCCAATCAGAGCCAGTGTTAGGTTCTATTTGAGTCACCTTGTATAAGTGTCTTTGACCCTTTGTTTTAAATTTAAAATCATTGCCCAATCTTCCCGCTCCTTTTCACCCTGCGTAGGCTAGTTTTCAGTGTTATGTTTACTCTCTAAATTAATCATCACAATGCTTTAAATCAACCTTTGTATGGTTTCTTCCCTTTCATCAAGTGTTGGTATCTTTGGATCGCTCATCAACCACTTTGAACCTCTTTGAACCTTGGTTCAAAGTAGTTTAAAGAGGTTCAAACAAAATATTTTTTCCTAATGATTGTAATTATAGGTGGGCCCCTACATACTTCATGATGCAGCCGTGAACCACTTTGAACCTTGGTTTGAAGTAGTTCAAAGAGTTTAAAATAGAAATTACAACATGCACAGGGATTGAATTGGTGGCCAATGTGACAAGTGACGCGGTGTGTCAGAAAATAAATCACTGAAGTAATGGTACTGTCTATTTTGGGGATATGGTGACCACGAGGAAATCAGAGCTAGCGTCATGAATTAATGCAAATTATTTCTGGCACAAGTGAAGTGATGACATTAAATGGGAATTAATGATGAAATAGATATTTTTTCTAAGCAAATCAATAGCCAAATGTCACATCATGACATTCACTCCACTCTAAATTTCATGGCATAATTAATGTTCTTCTTTTCATCTGTATTTTGTGGTATGTGAATCTTTTTAAAAGCGCATCATTTTACTTATTCATTTCAAAGCAAGATTATGGAGTCTCGGCTACGAAAGATAGAAGTTCTTATTTTCCTAAGTCAGCACATCATAGGTAAATGCTAAAAGCCTCTCTTTCATTTCGTGCTTCTGCATGTTAGTGTTATTTTGAAAGGTTGCAGTTCCTTTTGTTTTATTTTGGGGAAAAAGAATGAGGTCCTTTCTTCGGAAACATGGAAAGGCCCCGGTAGTTTTAGAAACTTATTTAATGGGGGTTGAAGTAGAGAAGATGGTTGAAATTTTCAAGGGATATGTGGAAAAGGAGTATACTTTGGAAATCATGTTGAGCAGGTTGTTTTAAGCTGCCACCTTTCCTCCCACCAGAGTAAGCCCTGAGCTAATTCAACAATGTATAAATCATTATGATGTAAGGTCTAAATTTATTTTGGGTAATGAGGGCCAAATTCTTCTGTCAATAATCAAGGAAATGATCATGTTAGTCTTTAAGTTACCCAATGAGGCCTTTTCCAGTTTCACCTTGACCCATTCACTTGTTCAGTTTTGAGAGAGAGGTGACAATAATCGTAGCAATATTTCCCATAAGTGGAATCAGTCAAACTACAAAGGAGGCTCTAGGTTACCCAAGCTATTGACTAAAGGTCATATTAATCCCCCTATTCATGACTGAGTGGTCTTGTTACATGAAGTTAGAGGGTTTGTACAGGTACTCCTCTTTGAGGATTAGATGTATCATTTCATAGAAATTATTCTAGATGGAAATCAAAGTCTGGATTGGGCCGAGGTAATCGCCAGTTCAATAAGAGATCAACTCAAGCAAGCATATATGACAAAAAAGGAATTCTATATGTCTTCATATTTGATTTATTGTCTAGTGTGTACCCAAAAATTTGTTGGAATTCCCCATGAACCATGGAATGAAGATATAAATATCTATGAGTATTGTCCCTTGCTGAGAAGAGATAGAGTACTGGAAAATTACCGTAGAGTTCATGATGTGTTTCTACAAAAACTATGCTATCACTTAGTTGGAATCATAGGGAAAAGAATCTCTCTTGAGGCACAAAAACTGGTTCAAATCTATGGTATTTTTTACATTCAGTTCCCATGGTTCACATATGTAAGGGTGGGAGGATTTGATGAAGAGCCCATCAAGTTTCCAAGGTTCGTCTTTGACTGCTTTATTTTGGCAGAAGTATGTAGGAAATTGTTCATGGTAATAAAAAATAGTCTCCCAAAAGAAAAGTGGGATTCTATGTTCCCAATCAAGCTTGGAGCTTTAACCTGCAAAGACATGATTGATGTCTCGGTGATAGGAAGCGATATAGTGAACTTTCACATGCAATTTTATGAAGAGACAAGGGGTTTTGACAGTAAGGGTTTCACGAGATGAACCCTTGGCCTGGGTAGTCAGTTGAGATTGGCCCCACACATTGAAGATTTGTGGGAAAACTATAGTTATGAAGAAATGATCATGAAAAGAGATCATTCTGGGCTGCTAATTCCTCAAATTAGGACCTTGCAGTTGAGCTTCAACACTAATGATTTGGATGAAGATAACTTTGAGATTATTGAACCTAGTTATGACAGTTCAAATGCAATAGTCTTGCTAGAAATAGAATGGACAAGAGAGGAAGAAGATGACATAAAAATGAGAGCCAGGTCTATGCTAGGATTCAAAAATGACTGGTTTGAAAAGAAAAGGCAAAATGGAACAAGAGCTGCATCATCTAAAAGAATTGAGTCAATCCCATCCTAGTTAAATTGTTACCTAACCCCTATAATATCTCCCTCTTGATCAATGATGTAGGCGGTATCCCTCTGCCTAGAAAGAAAGTGACTACAAGTGAACATCCTACTACACCTTGGAAAAGGTCAAGAACTAGGTCTCAGGCCCATGCACAAATGGCTTCCCCAAACTTGAGTTTTGTGGATGTTGAGATCAATGATAAAGACATCTCTTTTTCACCAGAATATCCAAAGAAAGGCCAAGAAATGTCTGATGGTAAAAATGAGGCTCAACAAGAGAGTGTAACACCTGCTCAAGAAGTGGAAAATACATTAACTTCTATCTTAGTTCCTCCTTGGTTAACTAATTCAGTAAACCAAAAACATATCTTCAAGCTAGTGTCCTTACCCATCAAGGAGATAGTTACCAAATATGTCGTTCATGCTCCAAAAATGAAAAGAGCTAAGAGTAATGCAAGGTTGAGCGCATAACCAACTACAAGAAAGATAATTGCTGAAATTGTGACCTTTAAACAAAAAGAATGAATCCAAGAACCTGAGGAAGAATAATTTGAGGTCACAAAGATGGAGTTGGGTGTGTTGAATAGGGATACAAGAGATCATCTATTTAATTTTTGGGTTGACCATATGCTCGGTCAATCTCAAAAAGATGGCAAAGAAAAGAGAGAGCTTGAACAACTCGTAATAACTATGGATGAGTTCCTTAGCTCACTCAATAATTTAAGGGCATTACCTCTAGCCCAGGCTCTATAGACTTTTGATCCTAACTCCTCAAAAAACAAGCAGTTACTGAAGTAGATGAAACAAGGTAGAGCCTTGATAGAAGTGACAAACAACTGGGCTGATGGCATCGTAAAAGAAGGAAACAAATTCATACAAGAATTCATAGTTGCTTATGCCAAAGGGGAAGCATTTCTTGGAGAAATTCAAACCTTAATCCTGAGGTGGGTGGTAGATGAAGTAAAATGCACATCTATTGTATCTCAGGATCGAGAAGTGGAAGAATACAGAGTGGAAAAGTTCTTGTCAAAAAATCCAATGAAAATAGTTGATCCCTGTATGCTGTTCATATTAAAGAAAAATTGGGATGGAAAGGATCATTGTTTAAAGATTCAATCTTGAGCCTTTGAGCCATGGAGAAAGAAGTAAAAGAGACCCACACAAACATCCTGAAAGACATCAATATAGTAAATTCATTAGGCATTCTTCAGTTTGGGGTAGGGAATACAGATGTTGATACTATGATTAAGAGTTTTGAAGATGCTATGAACACTATCAAGGAGAATGAAGAACCCACAGCATAGGATTTTACTAGAATAGAAAATGTAGAATCAATGCTATACCTAAATAGAGGACAGTTTTTGGCTAAGCAGGCAGAAAGAATCCAAGAGCTCAATTGGGAGAAGAATTCCTGCCCAACGAAGTTGATAGTTCTGAAAAGTTTACACTCTCATCTGATCCAAGAGCTACTGAGAAATTTTAGGAACTGTAAGCTGGTCTGAGATACCACGTTGGAAATCAAGTAGCCAATTATGTTGTTTAGTTATTTTGATAAGGGGACAACTATCATAAAACTATTTCCATGTTTAGTTACTGGTTCATAACTGTTTTTATTTGTTGTCAATCTGAGAGGCTGAGTTTTTAGGGAGGCCTCCTGGAATGAAAAACTATATATGCTGGAGCATGAAATTGATGAAGGGTTAGAATTTTTAGATTAGATAGATTTTGGGCTTTCAATACTGTTAATATTTAGTTTCTTTTTGAAAGAATTAAGTGGAAAGATATAGTAATTTGTACCTATTTTTGGACTTTGATCCTTACAGCATAAATATATTAATGCAAAGTCTCAGTTTAGATCTCCGAGTTTAAACTCATGGTGTATTGATTACTTTGTCATTGATATATCATTTTCTTTGCATTGTTTATTTTCTATGGCATGATTATAAATCTTTCCATGCAATTCATGTTATTAGTTAGAATAAACAATTAATCTTAGATTGTTGGAGGAACTATGTTTCCCTAGAAATTTTACTTTTTGTATGTGGTTTATGGAAATACCTCAATACCAAGAGTATATGAGAGATCCTTGCATACTTTATAGTTAAAAGTATATTTGTGTTTGGTTCATTGATAATTTTATTGAATATTTATGAGAGGGAGTTGTACCTCATAAAATTCAGAGGGAAGCAATTACTCGATGCTTACCCAACTATCAAGGATTGTTTGTCTCCAAAGGAGGTGTAGGGTCAGTATAAATTTTATTTAGCATGGATAAAGTGGTCAAACTTTAGGATATAATCAAATAAATGATTAAGTGGTGATTTGATCAAGAAAATTAAGAGATTAAATAAATATGCAAAATTGATTAAGCACAATATATAGTCTAGTATTTAAATTTTAATGTTTAGAAAGGGGTTCATAGTCTACTAGACCATTTTTGGGTGATTACATTTGTCAGATGTGTCTTCCACGAGTGAGGGAAATACATCAATAGAAGATGAAAGTGAGAAATGTAGTATGTCTAAAATAGGGAGATCAACTAGAGGTCAAAAGATTAGAAGAAAATTCAATAAACACATGGAATATTTGTAGAAATTATGGCAAGACATATTGTCAATTAGTGTCAAAACACTTAATCATTCAGTGTTGCTCGAGTATATAGTGTCACCTGAGTGTTCACCATCATCTGAGTGCTCAGCATCACCCGAGTGTTCAGCATCACTTGAGTGACAGTTTATCACCCGAGTAGTCTTTTGGACCTGAGTGACAGTTTGAAGCCAACTTTGCATAATATATTGTTAAATATAATTTTGTTTATTGCAAGCCAACTTACAGATTTATTTGTTGGATAAAGATATATATGTAAGATAGTTTTTTTTATCTAATATGATTATGAATATGATTATGTGAAGAGTATATGAGTAAGAAAAGAATAAGTATGAATGTATGCATAAGGCATGTGAATGGCAATTTGATTTAAGTGCAGAAGTATTAAGGACAACAGAGTCTCATCTATCACATTTAGGTGATCAATTATATTCAAAAGGATCTTATTCAACAATCACAGTTGCATAGAGCAGATCATCAAGTGGTTCATTCTCACAGGTGGATCAGCAAAATCCTTTAACAAGGTGGACCTAACAGTCCTTTCTATGCTCCTAATAGGGCAGACCATTAGAAGTGGTCATTGTAAGCTCTAACAGGCTAAATATATACTGCAATACTAAATCTTATGGGTATCATCCCCACCCAAGTTTTACTTTCTTTTGGAAGGTTTCTGGGTAACCAAATATTGTGTTATGTGGTTTGTATGATTCTTTACTTTCAATTTATATGCATGAAAACAAATAAGTTAATCTAATTTTAGATTAAAAGGATTAATTTTTATTGGTTCCTGATTCACCCCTACTCTCAGTCACTAGGCACATCATATAATTCCAACAATTGGTATCAGAGTGGTGGTTCTCTTATCATAAGTTTAAGAGCTTGAGAAAAGATCAGAGGATATGGAAACATACAAACTTGAGAAATTCATTGAGAATGAAAAGATAGATCTTAAAGTGGCCATGGATTAGATCATAATACTTAAGGAGAAGCTCTCTCTTTCCCTGAAGAGAAGAAAAGAATTAGCAGTGTAGATGAATGAAAAGAACTATATAGAAGAAAGAATTCAAGAATTTTGCAAAGATAGAAGCTCAGAAGAAGTTGATGCAGCAATTGAAGACTTGCTTACAAAGAATATCACTTTACATGAAGAAGTCATAAAGTTGAAAAGAGAACAAGAAGTTCACTCAATCAGAATGTGTGAAGTCATGGAACTAAAGAACAAAGCAAAAGATGACAAAAATAAAGCACAATAAGACAAAGTACTGCTGTGTACAAGATTAGAGGAAAAATAAAATGAAATCCTACACTTGTCACTTCAGTAAATTGATTTGGTAAGTCAACTCAATGATGCAACACAAGAAGTTGTCAATCTAAGGATAGAAAATGAAAGACTGCAGAGTGATCTATACTAAAAATCAAACAAATAAAAGTATGATTAATTCACAAACTAGCATAGATCAGGCTACAGAACTCATACATCATGGATAGACTATATTAGGTTATACTGAACAAGGTGAATCCTCATAAAAAGGAGCTCAAAAGAACAAACCTACATGCAATCATTGTGGTAAGTCAGGGCATACATCAAATAAATGTTAGAGCAATGGAAAGTCAAAATTTAATGGTAAATGGTACAGTTGCAACAAACATGGACATAGAGAAAGTGAATGCAAAGAGAAACCTAAGTTTAAAGGGAAATGATACAAATGCAACAAACAAGGTCATAAATATTCTGAGTGCAGAACTAAGAAGTGAAATCCTACTGAACAATTAGCCAAGGCAATTTTTGGTTGGGATTATAACACTTGGTATAGATGTTGTCACTGTGGTGAATATGGACACATTGGTGCAAATTGTATGAAGCCTCACTTCAGAAAAAAGAGATCCCACTAAAATATTTATGTGTGCAAGAAACTCGGTCATCTAAGAAAGAACTATATGAACAAAGAAAAATTTGATACTGGTTTGAGAATGGAAAAGCCAAAGTCTCTGAAATCAAAACTTAGATGAGCAAGAAATGGGTCATAAAATCCTTGGATAATTTAGATCAAAGCAATGAAGGATCTAATGACACCCTAAACAATGAGATGGGTGGATCTATCATTACAAAATAGGAAAGTAAGGAGATGACTAGAGTTGTACAATACAAGCCATCCTACATTAGTTCTAGATAAGAAATATAGTCCATATCCACATATTGATGCATGAGCACATATTATAGTTCAACCCGAGTTAGAATTTTAGTTACACCCGAGCCACTCTAGCTCACCTAAGCTGAGTCCGGTAGTATTGATAATTGGAAAGTTAGTTTCACTTGAGCTTCCAAGTGAATCTTGGAGAAACACCCAAGTCACGCCTGCTACTATGTACGAAGCATTTAATGAAATACTCTAACGGTTGAAAATCTCTTATAAATGAAGGATTGTAAAGAGTGTTTCTTACAAAGCTTTCAGTTTACAAGTCAATCTAGAGCCCTTAGCAATTCAGTGTGAATTCATGATTGAAATTGGAGTTTGATCATTTTTTCCAAGCAATATGGCATCCACTTCCAGTAGCAAGGTCAAGAAAGGTTCTGAGATGCTAGTAAAGAATGAAATTTGTGATCCTCTAGTGTTCAAGCTTCATCTAGCAGATTTAGAGGAGATAGACCCGATGAGAGCTCATTCCCTAATTCATCCAAGAGTGTTACTGATTAACAACATTCACAACTTCTATCATTGTAACATATAGGAGCTTGCAACTAGTGAGATGAATCAAGCATATGATACATTATGTACCAATGAGAGTCTAAAGCCCGAGCAGAAGCACCTCAAAACCAAGGGTTTGACACACATAATACACATGTCGAGGGACTTCCAAAAAAAATGGATGAGATATGTTCTTAGTCATGTCCACGACATGCAAATATGGTTGGAACATCCTATAAAGATCACTAAGTAGATAATTCATTGTGTCACCAGGTTCCCTATGCTAGATAAGCCAAAAGATACCAAAACCCTAATCAGGGATGAACTAGTTGAGTCAACTCTTTCCAAGTGGGAAAATAGAGGCATGAAACTTAACAGAGTAACTGATATGGAGTTGAAATTTGGCATTCATGTCATGGCCCACAAGATATACAGCTCAAGCAGACCCAACAGTGTTGTATGTGAAGCTGTTGACCTAGCATACAAAGTAGTAAAGAAGAATCTGGTATTTGACCTAGCAGAATTGCAACTCACTCAGTTGAGAAAGAATATGGAGAGCATCCGAGTATCCAAAACCAATTCATATAAGTTTGGTTTTCTTCTAATCTGCATACTCTTATATGTTGAGAAGTTCTTTACCTCCAAAGGAGCAGTAGCATAGAGAAAGGATAGACCAATTACCCATCAAATTGATGAAATCATAGCTGAGTTAGGAGATAACTTTGATAGCATTATGGATGGATACTTTGAGAGTTTCAAACAGAATATGCAGAGTAGATATAGAATTCCCAAACAACTAGTTGAGAAGTACAAACATGAAATTTGTTTTCTACTTGATTGTGATAAGGTTTATATACAAGCAATAAAGCTTAGGGTTGCATGGGTAAAACCCCTTCCATATGAAGTTAACAATGATGACACAAAAGATATCATAGAGGCTCTTGTGAATGAACTTGTCAATCCAAAAGCACCTTACTTTGGAACATATGAGGAAGAAAAGAGAAGGATATCTTTGGATATTGAGATTCCTAAGATATTGAAAAGAGGAAGGAAGAGACTTGATACATTCAAGAAAAAGTATGGAAATACCTCCAACTCTCCTACCATCTCTGAGAGTAAAGAGGACATAGTTAAAATAGAGGATAAAGTTAAGATAGAGAATGATAAATTTGAAAAGGAATAAATTGATATTAAACCTCCATAGAAGAAGAGGAAGACAACACCTAAATAGTAAAAGGAAAAAGGCACTACTCATGTTGTCACCTTGAGGAGATCAAGGATAAAACTTATACTAAGTGATGATGAGGATGATGATGAAGAAGATAATACTATGGTCTACACTAAACCAACACCCACACTTGATTAGAAGATTAAATAACTTAAAGAAGGAAGAGCCATGAGTTCTTTGAAGTCACTGAATTATGCTTCTAGGTCAGAAGAAGAAAAGAAGAAGATTGAGAAAGCAGTGGTGGAGAAGATGGAAAAGTGGAAATATGAGCCTTCTGAGTTGAAGAGTTATATGACTGAAGACCTATTTAAGGAAGTATCTATTCCCTAGAAGAATGCAGTACAAATTGAAAAAGATATAAGGGAAAAGACATTGAAGCAGGTCATGCTTGCAATGAAAGGCAAAGAAGTAAAATAGGCCATGAGAAAATATGAGAATAATCGCACCCCCAAATTTAGGGCATTCCAAATCTTGAACAAGAACATAGAAGATGTAGCTCAGCGTGCCACATTAGTGTGGAAATCAATATTTGAGATAATAGAAGGAAATGTGAAGCAAGAAGTACTGAGTATAGACCCTCCAACACATGGAAATGATGATACACTACCCAAGGTATAGACTATTGAAGATTCCAACATAGAGAAGATTGCAGTTGAGGTAATGGCATCATTACCCCAATCTCCTATATAGAATATAGTACCTCCTAGAAAAGACAAGGTTGCAAAATCCACATCTGAACATATAAAGACTGAGAAATAGGCTCTTCTTACTACTGAGACATGCACACCCAGGTCGCAGAAAGACAAGGTAGATATTTCTACTGCTAATACTGATTCATCAGTAAATATTGATCCAACAATTGGTGTAGTAAAGGTCAATGACCTAATTAGATTGAATACTAAAGCAAAGGATGAGGTAGGTAAAGGTAAGGAAATTGTTCCTTCACCAATTCCTAGACAAAAGAAGTAATTACTAATGAGATATATCTAGATAAAGAAATTGTGATTCCTAATTGGGATCTATCCAGCCTATTTGTAGACAAAAATGGATATTTTGGGAGAATTGTGGAAGAAAAGATCTACACAACAAAAGCTCTAAAAGGAAAGACAAAGGAATATTTGTAGATGCATTTTAGATTGAAGTCAATGAGAGTGACTCAATAATGGACCAACTTGTTGACATTGTCCAAAAGTTCAAAATAGATATGAATGTTCAGGAGAAGTTACTTGAGAAGGTAGAAAAGAAATCTGAGAACAAGGTTCTAGAAAAAATTTCAAAGAAGATTGTAATTGACCAGGTGTAGCTTACAAAGATCATCAGCACTCTAGAAATGATTGTGAAAAATGTGATAGCACTATTTGTAAAGTTGAGTTACTCCTCTAACTTTACTCTGGAAATCAAGAACAAGTTAGTAAAGATTGATGCAGACATGAAGGAAAGTGCAAGGCAGTTAGCACCTGACCCACGCACCAGTTTTTCTCACTTCATGAAAATAAAGTATCTTACTAATCTACAAGCTGAATTGTTGAGAGAAGAAGTAAGGACCAGAGAATCTCTTTCAACAATTCAGAGCCAACTTATACCACAAATGGATGGAATGTTGAAACGCATAACACATGCTAAGACACTCATTCATGACAACAACTTCTCAGTTGCCGAGCTAATGATAGAGTTGTCTGTAGAGCTACAAGTTGAATTGCACATCATAAAGGTGCTACAGGACAATTGGGACAACACTCTATCTCAAATTTTCAAGGTACATAGTCATTTCCTATCCTAGTTCAGGATAACATTGGAAATATCACTTTTTGGCATTCCTGTCAAAAACAAGGGGGAAATATCATTATATTGTAATAAAGAGAACATATGTACAGTGAATATATGTATTTTTTGAAAAACACATAAACAGAGTCAGTTGGACCCGAGCAGCCGAAGCAGTGTCTGATCTAATGTTAGGATCTAGGACTATTACATGTGAATAATAACTTTTTATCCCAATTAAATGAAGGTCTTCAAAATATAATTAAAATGCTTTTATAAACATAATAATTAAATAATGATAATTTGAATGAAAGAGAGAAAGATGAGATAAGACAAAAAACAAGTTGATAATGGAGTTCACCAATTGGCTATGTCTCCGGGTCCCTCCAATGGAGTGGCTGATCCTTGATTCCGCTCCAAAAAATGGTTACAAGATCTTCAACCTGTTACAAGATTTGCATCTCCTCGGATGACAATGAATTACAAAATAAAATCCTCCTTTACACATGCAACAAGCTTGACTACAAGCTCCAAATGCATAAGGACAAAATTCACTATCAAAGTCCTAATTCCAACTCTTAAATTCTCTCACAAAATTTCCTCCAAAAATCTCCACTAAAAATCAGGTAAGTCACACTCCCTTTTCACCCTTTTTTATACAAAGAATTTACTCAATATGGTAGATAACCATATGATTTACAAAATATACTCAATCTCCTATTTTGTGCAGAGCACCCTAGGGTTTAGCTCCAAACCCTAGCAATTCTTGTTGAGTGATCAAAAGGAGCAGATCACAGTTAGTTTTCAGTCCTTGTCATTAAGCTTGAACAGTTCTTCACTCAGTCGCAAAGTCGCAGAGCCAGTGGAGAGTAGAAAAATCATGCATCGCACACTCGCGAGCTAGTCATGAGTTAAGTTTATTAGTGAGCGAGTGCGCGACGAGGAACTAGTCACTCAGTCGTAGACGGATAGCAGAAAAGATAGTGCATGACAATGCGATGAGGAGCTCATCGCAAGCTTGCGAGTCAATTCGCAGTTAGTGAAAAACCGGTGCGACAATGCGACGAGGAACTCATCGCTCAGTCGCTGAAGACAAACAGTGAGTCATGGTGTGCGAGTGAGAGACACCCTATGCGTCACGATATCATGATTGAAATGGAAGTTAAAGGAAAAGCACGGCGAGCGTGCGACTACGGTGTATCGCTCACTCACAAGGCAAAGGTCAGCTCGGATGAAAACATCGCGACAGCGCGACAGTGAGCTCATCGCTCATTCGCAAAGGAATTAACAGCTCAGGTTACAACACGGCGAGTGCACGACTTGAGCTCATTGCTCAGTCGCCGAGATATGGCTAGCTCGTCAAAAAGAGTTGGGAGTGCGCGACTGATGTGCATCGCAGACTCGCTAAGAAAGTAGCAGCTCAGATCGAAGTGCAGCGAGTGCGCGACTAATGGGCATTGCCGACTCGCAGAGTAAGGAGCAGTTAATGAAAATGCATTGCGGGTGCATGATAAAGAGTCATCACTCAGTCACAAGGTAAAATTCAAGTCAGGTAAATGCATAGCAAGAGCGCAACAAGCAGGTAATCACTCAGTCGCAGACCAAGACATGCAAGGTGATTTTCATTCGCGACTATGTGATAAACAACAAAAATAATCAAATGATAAAACATGCTGACGTGTCAGAAGGAGAAAGAGTTGAAAAGTCAGAAAATGCCAAAAGAATACCACGGAGGAGAATGTCATCCACGTCGTAGACCATGCAGAGAAAGATAGTGATGACAGTTACAGAAGGAAGATGAAGAGCCGAGGCAGTTGAGATTCCTCAGGCGGATAGGAAACCTAAAAACGGTTACAGACTAAGAAGAGGCCGAGGATAAAAAGAGAGAGAAAGGAACCATTGGAGTTGGTTTTTGAAGAACTTAGAGATTGAACAGGCTAGCACAGTAGATTTGAGATTACATTGTAATTTGTAGTTTTTCAATAAAGAAGAGTGTTCTGTGTGTTCTGTATATTTTCTGTTGTGTACAAACTTCAGTAGAGTAGTATTCTGAGTTCTTTTCAGTTTAATGGATACCTTTTGAC